>WYDF02009951.1:0-13702 GCA_009867245.2 Adranes taylori
TCGTCGTCATCATCATCATCATCACTAGTTTTTTTACGTTTTGCATTTCGCATTTCAGCGATTTCATCGTCAATTGGCTCCTTTTTCACTAATATACGTAATGTTTACTATTTTAATGCCTATTATAAAGCTAACTATGTACTGCAAAGTATTAAATAGTCATCCGAAGTACGCCTCTGCCACATAACTACATGTGCGCGTTTCTATGCTACTATAGAGCTAAGTGAATTGAATAGATGGGTTATAATGTAACCAAATACAGTAGACCCCCTGTAATTCGAACCCTGTCTAATCCGGCGCCCACTGTAATCCAACATGCCAATTTGTAATACATACCTATTACGCCAAAGCTTCGTCAATGTATGATTGAACAGGCTGCAACTTCTAACGCAGAACCGTGACATTGTTGCTCGCTGCATGTAACGTGTTGTCTCACGTTTGATTGTGACACGGGCGTCCATGTATTGCTGTCGCATTGCAAAATTTCATGATGTTATAAATGAGCTATCTTCAGGTGTCGTAATGGCTTCGCAAACCCAAAAAGCGGAAGCTCAAAACATTACTTATTGAAGAAACAAGTAAGATTCTGGATCGCCTAAATCTTTTAATAAGTTGGCAAGAGAGCACGGCGCCCGACGATCCACAATTTCTGGTATTAAAAAGAACCGTGAGAACATTCAAAAGTTCGTGTCTACCACTGACTATGGGCCAGGTAATAGGCAAATTTTCAAAAAATTTCAGAGGTGGAGGTACCTTTGTATATCGTTTTTTCAGGAAAGATAAGTTTTTTCTACAAGATTTTTTTTACAAGACGAAAACCAATATGTAGATACCTCGTTGTTTTATTTTTTAACTGTTATGGCTATTGTGTTAATGCTATAATAAAGTTTGTGTTGTTTAATTGCTTGTATAAATAAGCTTAATAAGCTTGTAATATCTATTGTGTTGTTTAATTCACGAAGTTCGATATCGTATAGTATCTATTTTATCCTAAATTCTAAACTTCATCCAGTATTAATTTTTAGAGAACCGAATTAATTTTTAGACATAAGATAGGGCAAAGACATAGTATTACAATAAATTAAAAAACCATTTGTAATATTATATTTTTTAATTAAACAATAATATAAAATAAAACATACGATTGACAAATGGAAGAAAACATCTTTTATAATTTTTAAGTATTTACAGCAATATTTTTTTATAATATATAAATTCGTGTCAGTATAAGTTTAGAGACAACCATATTCAAAAATTTTGGCAAATTCATACGAAAATCGATTTATAACTATATTAATTTGCTTTCGAAACTATATGATTTGGTGACATAATATTATATGAACTTTTGCTTCAAGCAAACCTATAAAGAAGTAAAAGTTATAAGGCATTTTAGGCCTTCACTGTGAACAATAAAAGGATAATTATATGGAACAACAGTTTTTGTTGTAGTTTCTGCTGTAGCATGTTTTACTTATGAACTCCTGCGCAGAAAGTTAGATAATTGATGCACAATAACATTTGTTGTAAAAAGGTCTTAGCTTTTTCTTACATCAGGTGGTATTTCTTCCACGCTGGAAGTGTTTTGTGTGTACGTAACAGTTTAGGTTATCCCAGAATTGGTTGTTTATTAAATTGTCTCCTGATGTGTTCCGGATCAAGGCCACAGATCGGGTACAAAAATCATATTGAAAATAAGTGGATTCAACACTTAAATAGTTACCTGAATCAAATGAATTTAAACTTCGGAAAATGAGACAATTTCAATTTCGCAAAAGCAGACAAATATGATTATGTAATTTATTAATATGAACCACTGTACAGTTTTTGTCAAATATCTACACTATAAAATAACAATAATTAAGGATTACTAATTAAGAATATGATATATCATTATTTTATGAACAAAGTCGATATTTAATTTCAGTTCTTCCTGTCGCAAATTTTATTTATTTGCGTTGTAGCATACAGTTCCCTTAGAATTTCAATCGGAATTTTGTGAGTCTGTTTTATATGTACTGTGCAAGCCAACAATAATTAATAGCAATAACATCAACTGGTAAATATTGGCCACAATAGACTACTGCCGATCTGCCAAAATTTTTGTCTCTGATAACCATTAGATACATCCATGATTTTTTTTGCACATAAATTTGTAGTAATTAGATACACATGTGTAGTAACTAAATGAAAACCCAAAACTTAATCGTAGTGAAATTAAAATATTGCCACAGTTCTCAAATTAGTAGGCGGAAATCCTATTCTATAAAAATATAAATTTTGAAGCTGCTCTTATCAAATTATTTTTGTTGTCTCTCAAAGTTCTTTTTTAAGTTATTAATATATAATTATGTTTATAAGGTCTAATAGATTTTGCTTTTATATATAATGATTTACAAAATGAATCGAACCAAAATCAGTTTTTAGACTAAATGAATTAATTTGACGTAATATTTGCACCAGTAAGAATAATAATTAATATAATTATAACCACTCTGTATAGAACTATCTACATTTCTCAAATACACATTTTGGGCCCATGTTCTAGCTTACATGAAGTTTTTCTCAATATTTCCACATCCGTGTTGTTTAGCAGTGGACCAGTGGTTTCTAGAAATGGCAACCATTGTAGAAATAAATTGATTTCTGTTGCTGCTTTTATCAAGTCAATTTGATATCCTTGATTGGCAGACTCTCAATGTACACATCTAAACGGCCTAGTGTTAGTAGCGGCCACAAATTAGATTCAAACTGCACAGCACCGGGAGGGGCGGATGATAATGCAAGAGGTTTATATACAGCAGTAAAGTACAGGTGAAAGTCCACCTGATGCCACATCCCATCAAATGATAGTGCATGAATCCAACATGGCAAAGAAAATAGGCACCAATATTACAGGGGATAAAATATTAAACATGAAATCGGATTATGTACCGATTTCATAATCCGAGGCGAAATATATATAATTCGCCAGTCTACAACTATAGAAGACGCTGGTCTGTTTAGACAGCTTCTATGTACAAACCACATACACTCACGCTCTTTACTCTTGAGGTATGATACACTATCTGGAATAGACTTCGTGAGACTAAAACACAGGCATCATTTAAAAGAAATAATGGAAATTTATTTCTTTTAATTTCGAAATCTTCTGGAAATACGGGTACCGGAAAAGTAAGACCGACGAAGAAAAAGAAGTATGAAGAAAGACCGAGAATGCAGACTATTCTGCCTTCTAGACAAATTTCAAATTTTTTAAGGCTGAAATATATATAATTCGCCATTGCATACAGGAAAATATGAGAAAAAAATATAATAAACAGTTTTTTATAGTGAGCGACTCAGGGGTGCAGCGACTCCAGACGCTTAACAACGCCAGACTGGACTAACAGAGAAATGTACTGTGCAGATTGGCCATAAGTAACTCAGTTACGTAGTAAAAAATCCATTCCAGCAAGGTCCGTGGTGAATCATGTAGCGAGTAAATAAAACTTCTAGGTGCAGCGACTAGGTGAAGTCCCTTATTTTCACATTTAATAAACTCGAAATAATGATTTCGATAAACTGAAATCCATTAATCGATGAATTTGTTAGAAAAAATATGGTAATGTATAATATATAAAGAATATGATCATTCTGTTTCAAATTTGATAAGAGCGCTCCTATAATTATAAATAAAAATAAGTCAGAAACAATGTATAGTACATAATTTAATATATTTTACATATAATGCATATTTGATATTAATTTTTTATCGATTGTATATAATATTGAAAATAGTAGTGTTGTACTTTTTTATTTTTTAATTTCTTTGAAAAGGAATACAAATCACACTGAAAGAGACATAATGTTTAGTTTCATTTATTATTTATTGAATATTATAGTTTCAGTTAGACGGATAGGGAAACGAAACTGTTATACTGTGTTATGTTTCTCTTAAGGATGTCAGCACATAATCCAAGTACTCGTTCAAATCTGAAACAAAAATATAAAATCAAAAATTTCTGAAAGTAAGCCGTGAGACTGAATATTTTAAATAATTTGACTGGGATGAATGTTGGGAGTATATAACTTGAGAATCTTACATAACACTAAAAAAACCTTTGTAAGGGCTGCTTTGAAGTTGAATATAGTGAGCCGAATTTGAGTAATAAAAAATCGATAACTTATAGAAAGACTTAAGTACATATTTTTACATATAGGCTGTACAAATGATATACAGTAGTGTCCTTCCCAATGTATGCACCATATGGGAAACATCTGTATTGTGGGATTTTCGAAAAAAAGCTATTCGTGATACGTTTTTGCTTCTATTAAAACTAAACATACACCAACAAAATAAGCTTCTAAAACATACTTCATTGATGAGTTGGTTTCTTGCTTGAAGTATACATTTCATAAAAAAATGTAGGGAAGCCAGTGCATTCCAGTGTATGACCTCAATATATATTCCGGAAGAGACAACACTGAAGGAAAAATCACTACTACGTTAGGAGAAATGGTTGCAATATCAGTGATCTCTACAATTCGTGATCCACGAATAAATTTAGCATTCGATCGTTTCTTCACAAGGGTTAGGTTGTTGTACAACATTCCCTAACCTGTTGAAGGAACTTTTATCGTTTAGCGTATATTAGTGCCAACGTTTGATGGGAAATGATAGAAAAATGAGTTCCAAATCTTGTGAAATAATGTGGGTACTTTAGACGGAAGGTGGCAAAACTGCAAAGAGATTTTTGTGATCAAAAATTGTGCGAAAAGTGATGTAAAAAGCGCACATCGAAAGGAAAAGGACGGTTAGAAAAAAGTAATACAATACCCTGAAGCGACTGTAATAAATCAATGGATGGTTAAATTTTCGTACTACAATGTACTATCAGTCTACAATTTTATATAAACAAGCATTTTTACAGAATGCAAACTTATTTATCAACACATGGTTTTCGTGTCATCCGACAGGTGTCACTCCTGGTCTTGTTTTGTACTTATTTATATATTAATTTCTGTTTTCATGCCTTATGCTTGATTGCAAGATAAATAGAATGGATGTTTCATGAGTATATGGTCACTCGGTGTATATTGATATAATAATTAGAAATTAATAATCATTTCTGCCTTTCACAAAATTTACCTCACCAGGGAATTGAAGCTGGCTCTCCTAATTTCCGGCCGGATGTAAAAATACTTATTTATATGAAATACATTTCGTAGACTATCGTACGAAAATTTAACACATATAAAATCGTTTGTTCTTTGAAAATTCACGCCTCGCTGGTGTAGTGGACTAAACACCCGACCGGAAATTGGGAGTGTCGGGTTCGATTCCCGGGTGAGGTAAATTTTTCAAAGACAAATGATTATATTAATTTCTAATTATTATTATAAATAGGGCTCTGACAATTAAATTGATTATTTTTGTTATTTATTTGTTTCTTAATTATATCCTTTTTTCCTCATAAACATTATATCTTCTACTTCGGTAAATTGCAATACTGTCCCTATTTCTTGAATTTTTAAAAATGCTACATTTATGCCATCTTAGATCTAAAAAAAATTACAGTACATGCTCACTCGAGTAAGTTAAAAATAGTAGACAGAAAAACATGAAACAAAATGAAATATTTTAAATTAGATATATAAATTAAAATATATTTACTTTACAAGTACTATATGTGATGTATAAACTTATAATTGCGTTAAAACTTGTCACAATATACATCGTATTGCGCAAAACTTGTGAAATTCTGTTCAAAATCAAGCAGCAGAAAAATAAAATATAACTTGAAAATATTGAAAAAGTTTTATATGCATCATTTATTGAACTTTATAGTAATGTTACTTTTTAAAGTAAATATAAACCTTTTAAAATGATTTATGGTTTATTACAAACCATTAATCACCTCATGAATATAGATGAAAGCAAAACAAATGTTATGCTTTGCGTTATTTTATAAGAAAATATTTTGGAACATTTTTAATACATCACATATTGTTTCTTTTGAAATAAATGAACTTTATTAGAGTACTTTGTTTTGCATTGAATTTTACATTTGTAAATTAACACTTTATTAATGTGAAAATATCATGTTTTGCAAATGAATTGTTAAAGAGAGATTAATTAGGCATTGTATTATTAATCGTAGTTGTAGGTAAATAATATATTTCAAATGCTATTTATAGTTAAAAAATATACTATTTACTGCAATAACTGTTTTATAGCTATGATTTTTACATGTCATATTTATCATTTTTAATGTTTAATTAAAATGTCAACATTCTACATGTTTTGCCATTACACACGAAATTTATTTATAAACTCTTTTATATCTTGAAACCCTGGAAGAGATTCCTCGCAGATTAAGTAAAAAAAGTACTGGCTGGAGACTAATGGCTTCAAAACATGAGTTACAGCTAATAAAGACAGAACGCTACAATATCCGGTTGTCACGTTTCAATGTGACATAAGAGTTTATGAGTTAGGAACGTTTATAAAAGGTAATTGGTATAAATAATGTTTTGTATCTAAAACTCCATGATGTGGATAATGAACTGCCAAGTACTGGACATAGAGATCGCTACAAATCATCTACACGTAAATTTTAATGTACAGGGCTTAACGAATTTGCTACAATAAACAACAGAGAAAAAATAGTGTTTTTTTTCCAAAAATCATGCCAACGAGATGAACTGAGGAAATAATCAGCCAAATCACTAGAACTCTCCCCAAATCATTAAAAAGCAAATAACGAGGATTGACAACACTCTTGGCAGAATAACGATAAAGTAAACCGTATGTATCAAGGCAAGAAGCATAGCCATGAGAATAAAGGCTAATAGCAGCAAAGCTTACATAGCAGATGTAATAGCACTTACTTTGGTAAGGAAAATATAACAAAACTATTCGTAAGTCAAGCAAAAGGAAGATAATTCATGGGTGCAATGGACGAAAAACCATGTGGATATCCATATAAGATTATCATGCAAAATATACATGAACTAACGGTTGTAGTTTTAAAAAGAGGGTTAAGTTCGTCAAAAATTTGCTCTTCTCGCAACATACGATATTCTCACAAGCACATAGAAACAACGACAAAACAAATCCCAGTGGCAGCAGAAAAAACTACACCCGGACAAATGCCCTGGAATAGATGGGTATACGAACAAAATTTGCACATACTGCTGGAACACTCAAGAGTATACAGTAAATGTAGCACTAAAGGGCTTTTCCGTCAAGGAAAGACACAGTTTGTGATAATCCTACACATAACAAAATTAATCGATAACTCACGAGCGTATAGGTCAATCTGCCTAATCTATAAATTATAAAAACTCATATGAGGGCCTTTGGTAGGAAGATTATAGTTTAACTTTGAGGAAAACCAACCATCAAAAAACCAGTTTAGGTTTCAGGATAGAAGATTAACAATCAATGCATGACATAAGCTGCAAGACATCGTACAAACGTCGATTTTGTAAACTGGCAACTGGAACAACTTCGCCACTTCTGAATTGACGGAAGCAAAAGGAGAAAGTCAATCCAAGTTTTAAAAAGAGTGTAGATAATGGAAATATTAGCAACTCTAGCCTCCAGGTTATAGCATCGATACTGATAATCCAATTATTGGGACTGCACATGTAAGGTACATGTAAGGTCAATTTTTCAAATCCAATTGTTGGGACAAGTAAAGTATATATCTGCTAAAAGGGGATGGAACTATCGAAAGTTTGCATTGGGTAATCTAAAAAAGGTATTAATTACAAGTTAAGATAAGGTACTAGTTTTAAAGACTTCTCACTGGCAGCCAGTAAAAATCGCCGACAAAGAGCACATATGAAGATGCTTCCGAAATTCTATCTTCTATGAAGGCGAGCGAGAGAGTTTTTAATAAGTAGATTGTTTGCAGGAGCTTGGTCCGTCCACCAAAAGGTACTGGTATGCTCCAGGGCCTATAAAAGATTTTTCAACTCTCCCAAACAATAAGGTTAATTCACTCATCAACAACTAGCAGTTGCAATGTTCCTTTGCAGATGTTGAATTAATATTCTTGCGATATTCAAAAGAGCTCTCAGGACAAAGTGACTTTACTGTAGAACTTGAAGATTAACAACACTAGTATAGAATGGTTGTTTTATGAGTATATGGTCACTCGGTGTGTATTGATATAATTAGAAATTAAAATAATCATTTGTTTTTGAAGAAAATTACCTCATCCGGGAGAGCCGGGTTCGATTCTCGGGTGAGCTACATTTTTTTCAAAGACACAAATGATTATATTAATTTCTAATTATTATATCAATTAACAACACTGTTTCCTAACTCATTTGCCTCGATTCGGTTTTACTCTAAGAAGATTCGGACCACCGCAATTTAGTGTATCCTTTACAGACGAGCATCACAATACCACCTGTAATTGGTACTGTACAATAGCCATAATAGGATATGCGTAATTATCATTCTTACGACGTAAAAAACTGGTAACAACCACGATTCACCATGGGTTAGAATGAGTGACTACACACGGGATTGCAGTAATGAATATAATATGAGTCAGTAATCAAAACAGCTTTAGTCAATTTGTGAGTCGTAGTAATTCAATTATCATTATTGTCATGATATGTTTAAACTTCAAAGTTATGTAATAACCTGTTCAATACAAACACGTTTAAAAAAAACAGATAATATAAAATCGAATAATTAGCTAATAACTTAAAATCATTAGAATATAAAATGGGTATACAATAAAAGTCTTAATCTTACCTAGCACGATCTAATTTAACACACTTTAGTGGGCCATTTGCACAAACAGTGGCAGCACGGGGTCGATCCAACAATAATGCAATTTCACCAAAATAATCGCTCGGACCAAGACGACCAACCTATAAGGAATAACGCACATTTAATTTTTATAAAAAGGTATAAAAAATAAATTATACATAAGACAAAGATTAAATTAAACAGATCAATTGGAAGTGTTTCTACTTCGTTACTACCATGTATACTACAATTGCTTATATCGTTCCCATAGTTTCAACCCTTTCGGGCCACCTTCAGACATACTGGCTAGAGTTCATAGGAGCTCTATTAATGGCGTGTTTTAGGTGACAATATTGGGGCTACGAGGGATCGGACTTACTGGTGTTAGATATTAAAGTACAAAGGGAGAAAGTCAATAACTAGATCAACAGGTGCAACAACACAACAACGATTACGAGGGATTAGATTTGGTGGTGTCAAAGAGTAACGGACGGGAATCAACCACTAGATAATAGGGAGCAACAACACGATAATTATAGAATAGAATCTTTATTTACAGAATGAGTAACAGACAAATAAAAAGTTTACTTGGTATAATAATTTGCTTAAAGGAAAAGCAGAGTATTGAAAAAACCTAAGCTGGTTACATAAAGACACTCGTGATACGAATATATTCAATAAATATAAAACTTTGGAAAAGGAATATTCTGAAGATTTAACTGTGGCTAAACGAAACCACAATGAGAAATTAATATACGAGGCAGATATAAAAGTAAACCATTGTGGCCCATAATAAACCTAGCAAGGTATAATACAGGTAAAATACAGACAAATGGTAAAATACAGTATATAAGAAATATATAAGGCAAGTATGTTACACAGCTGTTTTTGTCAAAGTGAAATGGAAATAAGTATCAACATTTTATATGCACAGACTGGTATACCTTTTATTAGTCTAGGTTATGCTCTTAAGATATTCATAGTCTTTTATAGAGAATGGAGAACAATTGTAGAAAATTGTGCTCACCTTTTAAAAAGATTCAAATTATTAATTGTACGGATTTTGTGAGGCAAAACATTGTAAAGCCTTCGACCCATGTATAGGGCATTTTTTTCAAATAATGAGTGAATGTTGAGGATATGACAGACGATCCTTATGACGCGTATCGTAAGTATGTTTCCGTGCGTTGCTTTGTATTAATAAACTGGTTTACAGTTATCACGCCATTGTAGGTGAAACATCGTTCGTATAACATTAAGAAATTTTTGCATTAAGAAGACTCTGTCAGCATTGACTCCTTGTCTCCAGGTCTCCAGGTTAAGATTCCATAAGACATTATGAGATAGAAAAAACTAAAGTACATTGTAAGTATAGAGTCGCTGCAGTGTTAGGAGGCAATGTTTATTGCATATGCAATTTTCGATAAACGATTTAAGACATTGTGTACCTGCGAGACGAGATAACGATAACACGATAATTATAGTGACGAAAAGACTTCCAATTGAGCTCATCATAGATTACCATAAGGTAACGCTTGACTCAATCAATCTATTAAATTAAATATTTAAAATAAAGCCATATTAAATTCAAAATAGCCTGCTCTTTCAAACGATGTCCAACATGAAAGGGCTGATGTTAACAGTTCCATAGATATAGGTTGAAATATATTAAATAAATTTCATATTCAAGTCACCTAGCAAATATTTTACATTTTATTGGAACTACAAGTAAATAATATTGCCACTTAGTAAATGTTACTGCCAAGGGCAGATGCAAAATGTAATTTTTGGAGACGCTGAAGTAAGTACACATATACCTAATTTAAATATTTCAATTTAAGGTGTAATTGTGATACAAATTTTGGGTATGAGCTCTATTAACCCCATCCACTAAATCATTGACTACTTTGTAATCATAGATGATATCTACATCAATGTTTGGAACAAGAAATGTTTACATTTTATTGTTGTTTAATAGTGAGCTTATTAAGGACAGTAAAATTAGTAAGAAATAAAACCTATCGATTTTGTTTCACCATTTATTTTCAGAAATACATTAAACTTTCTACCACACTCTAAACTGGCTTTAATACATTTTTCCCGCGTCGGGAATCTAAACTTTCGGGATGTATTTCATCCCGACATCCCAACAGATTGGCTACATAAACTGACCTTACTTTAACGAATAAAAAAATCAAACACTTTTACTCAGCTCTATTTCAAAACATGGTTTCTTAAAATGGTTATTTCTTCCGCATACGCACAGAAATTTTCATTCTTTATTTGATATAATCATTGTTTGGCATTTTAGATACACTATGTATAATAAAGACTATATTGTATAAGTAGGTTATGTATAAAATAATATAATTCACATACCTCTTCAGTAATATCTTCTCCGCCTTCTCCCCCACTTCTCGTCTGCATAACAACTGCCGTGCCTTCAACGATTATATAAAAGTCATCTCCGGGCTCGCCTTGACGTACGATCGTTTCGCCATCTTCAAAGCTTACTGGTTCTAATGCATCTGCGACAGTCAAACGTTCCCATTTATCTAAATTTTCCAAAATAGATACGCGCGAAAGGAACTCTTCATACATTTTACGTTTCCTAAAAGGCGAAAAATAAATATGATTGAGTTAAACGTTAATTTGTGGTAATCCATGATATGATCAAATAGAAGCATATCTATGGTTGCTGTTGTATCGTATATAATTTAAATTTATTTGAACCTTCCTCGTATATTTAGAAAAAAATTTGAATAATCATTTTAAAAATTAAATAATGCGTTGAAATTAATAAATTAATATTTGCTTTTGACTACTATACTGCTTTTTATTTTTATTGTTTGTAACATAAACATGCTCTACATCAGTTCTCAGGATTTGGGTGAGAAATGTGCTGATATTTAATATTATAATAAAGTATTCAAATTCATATATATGGGTAAACACAAAAATATATGTACGCAATAACGAGGTAATATAATTTAGTTTCTTGTTCTTAATATTTATAACTTCATATGTATGACTCGACTCGCAATTTTAATTTACTGCCAATCTGTAGCTTCTATTTATAATTCAACATTTTGTTACGATGATTCTATTATCATCTCCCATTATTAGAATAGCACAGTTTTTATGGCACAGCAGGTAAACCCCAATGTAACATTATAAACCAGCGACAGAGAATTAAATGTTTGGCATTTACAAGTTTATTTCAATTATTTGAATACATTCTTGTCTCAAATTTTGCAGTTATTTTAGTCAACAAATAATGTAGGTATATAATCTCTTCAGGTAGAGAATATATAGAATTCAAAGATTCACAAGAATGATCATTAAGAAGCACTTAACTTTCTTAGAAACGATTAAAATTTCCAAACGGCAAAAAGTTTTATGCAGATTGTGAATTATTGTAGTTATGATTTACATTTCTGTCGGTATAGTCCTCTGAGCGTAACACGCAGAATTGTTAGTTTTTGTAGTAAAAGATGATAAAAAGCGATATTCATTAAGTGAACATGTGCAATAAAAATGGCACTAATGTCTAATTTTACTCCTGTGAAATTAAAGTGTCATTTACCAGCACATTTGAAAACTGTAGTGTTAAATGTACATGACGTTCTTGTACATGAACATTTAACTAGAAATGTTCGAAGTATAGTTTCTAAGTGTTCAACTATGACCGGAGCTGGAGAAGCAACCATTTATAGAATTTTTAAGCAAAGAAAGAATGGAAGTATTACAGTACACTGAAAACGTCAACGCGGAGAAAACCCATGCAAATAGACGATACTGTGAAACAATTGATACGAAGAAAAGTGCATTCATTATATTTACAAAAGAAGATACCTACTTTGGACAATTTTTAGTAGACATTAATGGAAACAAAACTTTGTCAAACATTAAAAGAGATAAATTGTGGGAAGGTTTAGACCAATTGGAATTCGTTTGGGAGAAGCATAATAGACAATCTGCTCATAGAGAAAGAAGAAATTATTTATTGGAGGAGGCAATATTTAAGGGAAATTCAAGAAGAAAAGACAAAATATTTTGATTTGGAGAAACATGGATTAAAGAAAGACATTTTGTAACAAAAGTTTGGCAAGATAAACTGGTCACAAATGCTCGTCAGGCGTTTACAGTAGGTTTGTCTAATGGTTTAAAAATTCCGACTGGTAAAGGTCGTCATTTGATTATCACTCATATTTGAGGAGATAAAGGATTTGTTGATCGAAGCTTGTTAGAATTAGTTTCAAACTCTACGAAAGATTACCATGAAGAAATGAGTTCTGATGTTTTTGAAGAATATTCTAGTCAAATGCTATATTTATTACCGACCAATACTGTAACAGTTGTGAACAGTGCCAGTTACCACTCAAGATTAAAGGAACCGTTACCTAACAATAAATGGAAAAAGCAAGAACTCTTAAAGTGGTTAATAAGCAAAGAAATTGAAAGAAATTGATGATTACTCAAAAAGATCTTTTGTAGTTTATTAAATTACATTGATCAACATTTAAGAACTGTGCTGTAGGAACGTGAATTTAAGGTGTTGCGGTTATCACTTTGAACTTATCACTTTGAACGATTAGTTCAATGGTGTTAAGTTCACAGTGAAACAATACGTTCAATGCGTGAAACAATACAAGATTTAAACTTCAAGATGTTCATCAACTATTATATGACTCAATATAAAAAATTTCATGATGCTTGATGCTTCCTTATCGGAAGAGAACGACTTATTTATTTAGGTATGTAATTCTATATTTATATTAATTATATTAAGTTTACGTGGTGCTAGTACCCACAATAATTCAATATTAAATTTAACAAAATGTCCTAACCTAACATCTCTTGTTTGGTTTACCAGTGTTGACCATCGACGTATGAGGAAGAGGGTGAAACTATGAAGAGAAATTTAGAAAGATTTGTTTCAACTCAGTG
>WYDF02009962.1:2604-13700 GCA_009867245.2 Adranes taylori
TCTTCGAAACCAACAAATAACCGACACTGACGCGGCCGTCGGGGGGGGCGGGGGGGGGGGGGGGGGGGGGGGGAGTATAGGGGATTTGAATTCCCCCTATCAGGTTTAATCAAGTGGAGAATTCGTCCATTGCTGAGGATGAGGAAATTTCAAATGCCGGGTTCGGTTTTGCATTATATACAAAAAATTTGAAGGTTTAAATATATTTGGATGCCCGACAAAGATTTTAAGTTTCCCGTAAAGGAAATTTGACGTTTCAAAGTAGTTGGTTTAAAAAGCATTCCTGCTTGGCATATTCTTGGTGCCTAGAAGGAAGCACTGTAGAATGTGTACATTATCTTTGGAATTAAAGAGTTGAAACTTAATGGGCAACAAACACTGCACTCTCTGCTTACAAAACCATTTACAAACAGGGCAAATGCTTTGGAAAATTTTGATAATGAACATGCCTCAACGCAGTATCATAAATTTGCTGAAAAGAAAGCGCTAGATTTTAGCAGAATCACTCAAGGCGATCGGTATATTGCAGAGAGTGCAAAACCAAGAAAATAGCCAAAGACAGCAGAAACAGATTGAAAACTGTTACATAAACTGTCTTATGTGGACAGCACGAGATTTCATTAAGGGCTTACCAGGAGCAGGGTTATATAGGATTATCGGAGCCCAAAGATAATAATGGTAGTTTTAGGGTTCTTCTTTGTTAGCTATTAGTTTTTCTTCTTTTTTAACTTTTTTTTGCGGATTCCGTTGTCCACATGAACATCTCTAAGAAGTGAACAAACAATTTACGCGAATGTTTCAGATAAAATAATTATTCCGATAATTATTCTTCGTTTGGCTGAAAGGCGCAAGTTCATCACACAAATGCAGCTGCAGAACACTACCCTAGAAATCTTTTCTTTCTTTTTGTCGATCATTTTGAACATGGCGCTGGAAGTACTCTTTGAGATTTATGAAGATGTCATATCTGAGATTCAGCTCTTAATTCCGGGTTGAACCGAAACAGGCAATAAAACTATCAAACGAATCCAAAAACTAAGAGGTGTATAGTTGCTTTCTGATGATCAAAAATCATTGCCATATGACTCCGAGTATGAGCAGTGGTACAAAAGGCGGATAGATTCTTCTGTAAAATCATCTACTGCTCTTGAAGCCAGGTGTTGTGGACTTCGACCCAAATATAAAAATAATGCTGCAAATTCCTCCAACTCGGTTTCAATGTGAATTAAAAGCTACGTCCGCAACAGAACACGACAGGAGCGCTGTACTGGGTTAACTCTTCTCGGGGTAGTTTTATATCAAATAAAACAAATTCCTTAAAAACTTTTAATCTTTGTTCATCTACCTAAGTACAGCAAACTCCAACCATTGAATTTTTATAGCTACGCTCATGCTATGTCATACTGATAATGTTTTTTGCTACAATAAATTTTGCATAAACATTTTTAGGTATGATTGAGATCTTTTCACTTTTACAAATTCTAACACTCGCTAGAAAAATTATTTATCCAGAATATTACAGTTTCCATCACACAAAGTGTATATTAAATGCGTAATATAAATTTGAGCTTTAAAACTGCTATTATTTACTTACACATTAAACTCCTGTGATATTATCGAGATTTTCCGTAAGCCCTCATTATTTAAAGTTATTCAACTGTTTTGTCAAAACTTATTCGGCCTATTATGCCATAAACAAAAGAAAGGATAATTGGATACCTACCCGTATCCATTTACTTGTCGATATGCCGTATCAACCTTGTTGGATTTTCTTTATTTATCTGCTCCTTCTTTTTTATCTAATATTTGTCTGAAATACTTTCTCTTTTTATAACTCTGAAACTAGTACAAACATACTATATATACTTTGGAAATATTGCTAGTATACGAGAGAAAAGAAGAGTACTGTTTGTTTTTGAATGAAAGATTAAGTGAGCTAAGAATCGGGTAGTGCATGAAATATTGCAGATATCTAGTTTATTTTTAAATTGGTTAGATAAATTTAAACAGATAACGTTTTTAAATAATTTATGTGGGAAAACCTATGAGAAAATAATTTCCTGTATGGGGAAAAATATTTAAGAATTTATAATATTTTTGTTACAAAATTACAAAATTGATGTTTCGTGGTTAAACCTCCATGCTGGAATTATTTAATAGGATGAATTATGAAATTAATATTTCTTGTGACTTGTGTCTAGAAAAAATGTTTACCCCGTCCGGGACTCGAACCCGAACCCGGACTGAAATTGGTATTAAAGAACCCTTGAGCAGACTGAACCCTTTATCTCTACATGAGCAAAGTCGATTTTTATTATCAAAGGATTGAATGCTACCAATTTTCTTTAACGTCAATTTTCTTAGAGGGCACGGGGCTGGTTTTGTGGTTATGAATGAAATAGCGAGCGAATTGTTGCAAAGAATATGTATTGGAGAAAGGGTTGAATCTGATCATTTTCCCTTGGAGACAGGGTGGTGTATGGATGATAGATTAAATAAAAGAAGGATTGAAAGGGGTGTGGATGAGATAGGGGAAAGATCATTCGCATAGAATGAGGGGGTGAAAATAGAGATGGAGAGGAGGATGAATGAAGTGAATTGGGACGAAGTGGTGAAGGTAGATGAGATATTTAGAGAGGTGGTAAGCACTTTAAAGGGAAGGGAAAGAAGTATAAAGAGAAGGAAGGAGAAGTTGCGGAAAGATACTTGGCTTTTGTAAAGAATTCAAGAAATGGACAAATTTATATCCAAGTGCAATTAATACTCGATAGCAAAGAAATTAACAAATTTAATGACTGGTTATTATCGGTTTATCAATTTAATATCAATTAATAATTTAGTAATAATTTAATTTTATTTAATATAAATAGGAAAATTAATTTAATTCGTTAAAAAAACCTTTCCCCCTTATAAAAAGAAAACAAACAGACGAAGAAAGAAATAAAAACACCCGTATCTCCGCTTGAAGCAAAATGTTTACAAAATTAAAAAAAACCATTAATGTCAAGCAGCGTACGCTTTCATCGAGAGAATGAATGAGTTTTGTACACATTTAGTTAGCTTTGTGTTTTTTCTACATAAAGATTTCATTTGAGATTTTGAATGAGAGATTTTAATATTTTGTTTTTACGACCCTCGAGAATGGGCGCGAAAATTTTGTAACTTTAATCACCAACTTCTATTGGTTTTTATTACACAATATCTAGGAATTTTGCTAAGCAAATCTTCTAGATCTTTCGTTTCGGAGAATTTTCAGTAAGTCGTTACGATTTTTGCCTTTATTATTTCAACTGTTCATTTTATTATTTCAACTGTTCAACTATTATTTCAAGTGGCATTTTCTATTGGTTTTGGTTCTAGGTTTTTTTGAGAATTTTAGCAAAAAGCTGTTTCAGTTCGATGCTTCCTTAGCCACCACCACATATCCACACGGTGTATCACCGCCAAAAGTCGAGTATAAAAGGCCAATTCAGTCTAATATCGAGGAGACGCAATTCAGAATTGGGGTCTACGTGAGTGCAGCGAGCGATTATGGCGTATCTCAAAGTCATAATTTGCATTTATCTGATCAGATCTATCTTTATGGCTAGCGAGCGATTATCGTGCCCGTATGAGTGATTTGCTCAAAATAGCGGCGCCGTAGTCAATCAGTTGTAAATCATCATCAAATAATTTAGAATCAAAATCTATGAATCAAGCTAAGTATTACTTAACGCACCATTAATTTCTGCAAACCATTTCGATTTTCTTCAACTTCATTTTTCTTTTCTTTTTTTCATATCTTGTTCATAACCCCTTACCCTCCACTCCACAATAACCGTTTCTTTAATGAGAACAACAGTGGGCCACCGCCAAAAGAAACTGGCAGAGAGGCGTCCATTGCATGAAACGAATGAGAATATCATGGAAGAACCATCACGCAACAACTTAATAACGTCACCCAGTTGCGTAAACATTGTTGGCTTTTGTAAAACAAGAACTTCAAGTAATGGAAAAAATTAATACTCGATGGCAAAGATATTAACAAATTTAATGGCTGGTGTCCAGGAAATTTTCATTTTATTGGAATAGTTTCAGTACTATATTTTTTTATAAAATTTATAGCTTTTAATTTTTATGGCAATTACTTTATCCTTATGTTATCCATCTATTTAATATCAAAAAGCAACTTTATTTTTCATTCTTTTTCTGTCTGGACTATTAATTTAAAACTGAATCTGAAATATATGCATAATAGATAAGAGGTCAAAAACCCGTTGTGGCACGCCCTCCCCCCCCCACTCCCCTTACATTATTTAATTAAGCGTATGAGATACAAAACAATGATCCTAATTTAAAATCTTTATGGATTCTTGCAGAAACGCGAGATCCCATGGGAAAAAGTACCATGCGTGCCACGACCGAGCCTCATTCCGGATCCGATTACTGCTTACGGTAAACGTAAGCCGAACAAGCCCAAAGCTGTCACTGAGAAGTCAACCATAACCGCGCTGGAAAAAGTGAAAATCAGACCGGACGAATCACTCTTGGCACCATTGGAACCATATATGAGCGCACGCGATAAGACAAGAGAAAAAGTATTTTCATATATGCGTAGAGATGTACTTGCGCCAAAAGAATTGCCTAGTTATGAAGCGATGGATGTAGTTTTGCCCAAATTGCATAAGATTGCCGAAAATGGGAGTTTGCCATATAAAAGGAAATTGATCTTGCCATCTTATTTGCCTTAAAATATATTGAAATAAGCAAACAATAATAAAAGAAGAAATAAATAAAAAATATGTTATATCAGCAGTTGACAATTAAAATTTATTAAGTGCTCTGAGAAAATGTTGAGATAATGAGTATTAATTATTCTTTTTTCTATTAATTAATTACATTTCAGAAAATTACGATAGATTTAAAAGTAAAAAATACGTCCTTGTATTCTTTAAAAATTCTAATCTGTATAAATAAATTTTTAAATGTTACATCTTTATGATCAACACAATCATCACACTACATACAAGTTATTGTTTTAGAAAATTTATTTACATAGGAATCAAAAATTACTATTTCTAATGGCAATTAGAAATAGTAATTAAAGTGAAAATAAGTTTTTCAAGAGTTGGAGCTGAGTGATTCAAATGATTAAACAAGAAAATATTTCAAAAACACCATTTTAATTTATTCCTAAAATGTTGAGGACGTAATCAATTAACAATTGTTCATTTGTTTTGTTGACATGTTTCGGGAATACAATCATCCCTTCATCATAACTTTAATTTCCAATGTGGTAAATTTTTGGATTTTTTAAAATAATGAATCAAAAACTACTGCATTAAAATAGAAATCAAATAGTTTTTGATTAGTTATTTTTAAATTATTAAAAAAGTCCCAAAAAGTTTCAATCTTTTAAAAAAGTTCTGGTGAAGGGACGATTGTAACTCCCGAAACATATCAACAAAACAAATGAACAATTGCGAACTGATTAGCTTACAAATCAATTAAAATGGAGTTTTTGAACGTAACGTAAAATAGCATTTTGTTTTCCCCTTAAAAAAGTGTTTTGAACCAGTTAATGTTTTAAAACTCAATAAGCTGTTAAAATTTTTCGGGAATATATAGTAAAGTTTTTTATGGGTTTCTTTGCGAAATATTTTTGATAAATATATAAACATTCAACTATCGTGAATATATCATTTTCAATAAACAATAAAAGTATACTGAACAACTATCGTAAAATGTTGTGTCTCACTGTTGTGACTCACTGTCTATTTGATGTTTTAAATTTTTGAATTGAGCTTATCTTGGGAATAAATTGAAAATAATTATTCAATTTATTCCCAAGGCGAGCTTAATGTACTCAATGTCTATAAAATAAAATATTATTGCAATAATATTTTAAAGAAATTATTAATTCAATTAAAATAAATAAATATTCAAAATAATACAAAAAAATTACACTGCGTTTGCTCTAGTCAAAGTTAAGGGAAAATTGCGAGATAAACAAACACCGTAGTGCCTAATTGAATATACAAAAAACAAACTTCATCTTTATTAACGAAAATAAACAAATATATAAATATTTAAAACTAGAATAACATAAATACTTTAACAATAGAAAGGGCACACGTTTGTGTGTTATAATATAAGAATATAAGTTTAAACATTTTGAAAATTAAACATTCTTTTAACATCTGGATTTCAAACATATATTAAATTTAATTGCACTGAATAAAACGTAAGCAATTCATTATATAGTTCAATGAGTTTTTACCATGCTAAATAGTAAAATATTAAGTTACACATAAAGAAAGATTTGTTTTGTAATTTGAACGTGACCTAGACTAAACTTTTTTGTTATCGTTTTCATATAAAACAATTAACTTATCAAAACATTTAATTTTTACTATGCATAATTTCTATTAAATAAAACCTATTAAATCTAAATTATATGAGAACTCTTTGGGAAGAATATTTTATATATTTTTACTATTCGATTTGATTGAACACATATTGAACATTGCTGTTAGTATATGCTCAACTTCAAGCGCATTATTTAGTCCATACCTGCTTTACAAAGTGTGTAATTTTTATCTTTTATATACCATATAGGTATATAATACCTATAAGTATATGAAAGATATTGGATATTTTGACAATTTTTTCTATTTCACTTTAGTACGTCTCTTGTATGGAAATTATTGCAATCCGTTAATACGCAATTCAAACGGAGGGTCATTAGGGAAAATTTTTCATATAAAATGTTTTTTCTTGCTCAAAAAAATAAAAGAAAGGTCGATTTTTCGGTTTTTGTTCGTATGTACGTATGTCCGTCTGCATGTATAAGAATTTCTCCTTACCTAAGGGACTGATTTGGATGAAATTTGGCAGACAGGTGTAGATTCTAAGCCCGCAGAACGGTTTTCTTCATTTTTTTTTATAAATCCAATATGGCGGATAGGAGCAATTTTTTTTGTTCAGAAATTTCATATTTAAACTAGGAGATTGACATTTTGCACACATATAGTACCTTATATTATGCGTCGAATAAAAAAGTCCCATGTTGCCAAATTGTATAGGAAGCGGTGTCGCCACGTTTGAAGCTTAACAAACATTTTGAAATATCTCAGGAACAATAGAAGATAGAACATTCGAATAAACTTTATTAAATAAGCTATATAAAGGCCCTTCGAATCACAATTTAACATAGATACAGGGTTTTTTTTTTGCTAACACAAGGTCCTTTTTCTCGAAAAGTTTCGCAAGAATTTTGTTTTAAATTTCTTGTGTTGAAAGTTCCTTTAATACTTAAGCAATTAAGCGAGCTTAAAAACATGTCATAGCGCCGGAGTAATTTAACATTGAAAAAAAAGTGTACTGCTCTAAATATCTCGGTTCCTATGAAACAATTCGTACACGCCATTTTGGACGCCGTACCATTAGTTCCGAACTAAGCACGTACGAATTGTTAGATCAAAACTATAAACTAATAGATAATAAAACATCTTAGTAGCTTCGCCTACTAAAACAATTTTTAATAATATTTCATTTAAATTAATTTATCATAATATAAACATTTCTCTTCCAAAACGAAAAAGTAATAATGAGATATTTTAATGTGTCGCATTGAAAACATTCTTACGTTCTTCTCAAGAAGGGGTAATTTTTCCCCGAAACAATTGTCAAGATAGGCATTTAAAACCTCCTCATGGCTATATAGGCTGTCATTACTTCCTCATTGGCTGGAGGCACTTGAAATGTTCAATCAATAAATGGAGTCAATAAATAAGGACTCCAACACTGAAACGTTCAAAATTCTAAATTTTTTGAATTATTATTTTAGGAATTATTATTTTGTTAAATTATATCAATGATGCTAAAAATTTGTTTATTGTAAGTTCAATTTATGAAAGTATTGCGATCGTTAGAATAAAGTTGTAAAGGAACATCTATTCGATTTAAGTAAGTGTTTGCTACGCACCTCAGTAACGGGGGATACCCCCTTTCTTTACAATATCTACTATTGCGATGTTACTAACTGCCATCTTTTCAATTTTTATAGAAATTGACATACACTCGTCCTGGACTCATCATCTTTCCCTCCTTTCCCCTACTACTTGTTCACCGTTATAACAAAAACAAAACAAGCCAATATTTACGTGATTAATTTTGGTAATATCTTCAAAGATTAAACCATGAAATAACGATCTAATATTGCTTAAGTAAATTGAAAACAGGTGTTAGAGCAGAGCGTTGTAAAGAATTTGAGGGCACGTGAAATTTTAGAAGATTGCAAAAAATTATCTTGTTTACGTAAAACAACAATTTAGATTAAACGCTTTTGTTATTTTATAGTCTCAATTATTTAGAAATATTTTAAGAAAAAAGACGATAGAATGTCGGTGGGAAGGCGCAAGAGATGTGGACAATTTTTTTAGTGGGTAGGTATCTGATTAATGTCTTAATGAGTTTTACTTGTCAACCAAAGTCATATAAATACAATGCATCTTGACAATTCCACTTGATATAATAATATAGGTAATTTATGTAACATGTTACTATATTTAGATACATGACATTGGTTTGGCTCATTTCATCGTAATTTTCCTTTTACTATGAATATATGAATCTTAAATATCAACTGTAGCAAGTTCTAATCATATTCCCTTAATATTAGTGTTTATATCATCAAATCTTTTGAAACGTAACAAAATTGGAATTCTAAATATATCAATTTCATATTGAGTCACAAATTAATTATATGTTATTTCTAATTTATGATTTTAGCAGATATATAGTTCTATTAAGGTTACCAGACTTAAAATTGTTTTAAATGATTTATTATATATCTTTTGAAATAATTTATCTCATATAGCTCCTATGAAAAGTTGTTGATTGTTTCTCCCTTATGACAATATCTCGAAGTATGTAAATACCATATTGTGGGGTGAATCTGGTCAATTTGGGAGGTTTTTCAAGCCGCCTCCGGCGTCAGATATTTTTTTTGATTTGTCAATTTTATATTGTGACCCTTAGTGCGTACGCAGCATGATATATTATTGGGGCACTTATACCCCAATAATATATTTTTATTTATTAGTATGTGTCCAGATTCACTATAGAAAGAGGTGAATCGGGACAATCGTATATTTCTCAGTATTTCCTAATTCAATCGTCTACAGGGGTCAAAAGAGACTTTACTAAAATAAAAAAAAAATTTAGGCCAGGGCTTAGGATTTAAGTAATAAAATAAAATAATAATCAAATAAAAATATTTTTTATTCATTGAACCAACTTAAAAACATTTTTCTTCCAACTTGTTTTTAAATTTCTATTAAAATACTTACCTATGGAAATTTGGGTGGTGCATGAAACATGTATCGGCCGCTTGGTACAGTAGGCGGCGATAATTCAAATATTTTCTCGCACTTGTCCCCGCGCATTTTTCTTGATCAATTTCGACAACCTTTCCAATATTGACCCCTTGTCATACTGAAATTTGATCATCACCCAGTCCTGTTTTTCAAGAATTTCTCCTCAAAATGGTGGGTTGAAACTGCAAAGTCCTCAGTATCTTGCGGTGATTGCGATAACCGGCTTGGGCCGGCCTTTTTCCAGATCTGCTGAACTTTCATCCTCTCTAAGATCCGCCACAGTTTTTTTCTTCCCCTATTTAACTCGTCCCATATCGCAATTCTTTCAAAAAAGTTGTCAAACTGTAATCAGCGTTAAGGACAGCGGTATTATCTGCTTCCACATTAGAGCTTTCTGGTGGCAAGTTATGCAACACTTTCTGGGCGTTTAAGGGATATATCACTGTTCTTTCAAATCCAGATTATCTTACCTTTTCCATATTAGGTTTCATTAATTCTAATGTTTTTTTCATAAACATTCGGAAGTATTTTTTGTGAGTTTCTAGAACTTTCTTCCAGTTCATTTTTAGCGGCCTGAAGAAGGAGTCGTCTAACGGCTGCGTGAGATGCGTGGAGTTAGGTGGGAGGAATGCAAAACTTATATCATTCTGTTCTGATAGGCGCACTACCTCAAAGGAGAGATGTGAGCTAAGATTGTCACCAATCAGCAGCTTATTTCCAGGAAAACGTCGACAGTATGGGATTACAACTTTTTGGGACCAATCCAAAAAGCATGTCTCATCTATCAACTCACTGTAGCTTTTATTGTAAAAGGATCCTGGTGGACCACCTCCGTCCACAAGTCATATAAGTGTTTTGATTTATAAATTGTATAGCAGGAGAGCAAAGTCCCCGAGGCTGTAGCAGAAAACATAACAAATACGCTAGCTTTGCTAGAAGTCATTATGCGCTCGGGATACTTACATCCCCTTTTAAATATCATTTTACGCTTGCCGGGGTCACCAGATAAAGTGGATTCATCATAATTTATGATAAAGTATATCTTTCCTTGTTTCCTCCAGATCTTTGAAATCATTTTTTATTGTAGTTGGGGAAACTTCCGTCCGGCTCCTTTTAATATTTTGGCAAAACCGCTGGAATAGGGTATCTTCATGTCTTTTAGAAAGCCCAATGTCCATTTCACACCAGCCATGTTATCTTTCAATTGTCGGGTGCGCATACCTTCCCTGCCCAAATGATATTTTATGAAGCTACGTAAATCAAATGTGCTTAGTGGCTAGCCCCAACTACTACAATTTAATATTGAGCGCTTTATAGCGTTTTCCACAGTCTCAGATATAGCTGTTGATTTTTTATATTTAAACTGTCAGCTAATTTATACTATTTGAAATATTTGTTCAAATCAGATTTCGAGACTTCAAATTTTTCCTGAGCTCTTTACAACGGCATACCTCTCATTATCGCTTTTTATAATGTCTTTTGTAATGTCAAAGACACCCTTTTGTAATGTCTCAGTATTGCAAACTACAAAAAGAAAAACAATTATAAAAATACAATTTTAGCGTTGACCTCTTTTTATTACAAAAATGTATAATTTTTACAAAAAAATTATTTTCGAAGACTACAACAAATTTATTTTTAATTTAATAAATGATAGATTGATAGATATAACCTTTATTGGCATAATTTACATCAATTAAACTACATGAGAAAGAAAAAGAAAAATTCAAAGAAATT
>WYDF02009973.1:0-13700 GCA_009867245.2 Adranes taylori
TCCAAATGCATAACACATAGCTGATACAATACATTATACCATATCTGTATACACCGAATAATTCAAAATATAACATCTTAATACATGCAAACTTACACACAATCATCGTTGAAATAGAAAGATTTAAAAATTAGTTGTCCAGGCATTCATAGCGTAACGGTCGAGTATTGGACTCATAGTTCGATGCAATGAGACCTTACGTCTATATTTAGAATAAGAAAAGGTGTTGATAACAGCTATAACCTATACTAGAAACACGTGTCCACCTTGCCTCAATTTTTACAATTAATTCTTATAATCTTCTTTTCATCACAATTTTCGAAATTAACACCTACTTACTTATCATCAATAAAATTCTAAACACCAACACAGTAGCAGGCGAGAACAAAGAACTAAAAACAAACATACTATAGTTTACCATACATAAACGGTCTACCAGAATCAATAAAAATAATATTAAAAAAAATCGTGGGCGTGATCTCCACTTCATCTTTTATATACTGAAAGTCCTACGTTTTGTTTTATCTAGCATGAAACAAAAGTTGAATGTTTTTAATTTTTACTGTCACTTTATAACTAGTCTATTAAATTCAATTAGCACAATAGTTTTTTACCCATTAATTCCCTGGTCCCTATATTTGCCTACTGTGCAGACAGTTTCGATTTGGCGTGGCCTGCTTTTGACTTACATTTTCCCCACTGCTGTTTTTGAGTAACTTTTTTTCCCGCGTCCGCTTTGCGCAAAATTGAAATCCCTGGGTCTTACTACTTTGATAGGTACAGCCTGTAAATACGTTGAACGAGCTTTTGGTAGCTTATACAATAAAGTTTATTCAAGTATTCTATCTTTTACAGCTCCTGAGATTTATCGTAAAGTTTATAAAATTTTCAACGTGGCAACGTCGCGTTCTATACCAGTTTCAGGCATGGTACTAATTTCTTTAAAGTTTATAAAATTTTCAACGTCGCGTTCTATACCAGTTTCAGGCATTGTACTAATTTCTTTCGACGCATAATATAAGATACTATATGCTATCAGAATTTCAGCGTTTTAGTTTTAAAACTGAATTTCTGAATAAATTGATAATTTTGAACCCCTCCCAAAATTATAATTGCACCCGCCACTGCTAACAATATTTACTCAATTGCAAAAACACCAAATTATGTGTTATAGGTTTCATACAACGTAAAATATTTTTTCCTGTAACTTTGCATATATGCTATTATTTAGGCCTTACATGTATATATGACTCTTGAAGTCGGTTGCCATGTCGACAAGTTGTGAAATTTTAAGTTATTAAGGGTCATATCATTGAAACAATAAGAGTTAGACACATCATGTGTGGTATCTTTTTAAATAGAATTACAAGGGCTATTGAACTGTATAAAAATATACAGGGTGTTACTAAAAAGTTTTTTGAAAAATGTTTATTGCTCAAAATCAGTTCAGTATATTCAGTATTGGTACAATTGAGGCTTCTTAGACATACATATGCACCCAGAGTTTCATTTTTCCAACTTTCATAGGAACCGAGATATTTAGGGAAGAATTTTTTTGTAAAGTCTAATTACTCCGATACTAAATCGTCCGTCATTTTAAATTCCCTTAGGCTTAATCCCTTAGATACTAAAGGAGCTTTCGATACAAGAATTTAAAAAAAAATCCTGCGAAACTTTTCGAGAAAATGACCGCAAAATTTTCAAAAAAAAGACCAGCCTGCATATATGTTAAATTGTAATTTTAGAAAAAAATGTTTCAAATAAAATCCAAGGGACTTTAGGTAAACTATAAAAAATGTTTATTCGAATGTCCTATCTTTTAGAGTTTTTGAGCTATGTTGAAAAATATTTTCAAACTTTGAACGTGGCAACGTCCCGTTCTGTACAAGCTGCACTAAGGTGACATATAAAAATTGTCAAAACATGAATCCTCTGTTTTTCCTGTACCTACACATATTACATACGTATATTGTATATGAAAGATAAAAACAACAGTCACCAATTTTTTCTCCAAGATAAAAGCTAAACTTGACAGACCATCAGAATCAAATGTAATATACAAAATACCGCGCAAAGAATGTACAGGACAATAGGACAATACATAGGCTAAACGAAACGAAGACTGAAAACAAGACTAGCAAAAAACATCCACGACAACATATGATTACCATCAACCATAAAAAAACAGCAAATGTGTCAACGCATTAAAATAACTAAATTAAAATAACTACATATAAGTTTTTCAAATAATTATTTTACAATTTCTGATATAACAATGGAATTATCATTAATCACACAACCACTATACTCATCAAAATCATAACACATAAATATATATTCAATTTCACACACATAAATAATATACTAAAACACAGCAATAGATTTAAATTTATAATAACTAAAGTAGGAAATTAATTATTAATAAAATTGTAGAGCCCTGAAGATGATGGTAACTTAACATCGAAACATAGGCCATTTGTAGGAATAAATAAACTCAGTCATTTTCGACCTAACTTCCAGAAGTTTTATTTTTCAGTATTATATAGTATTAAGTCTCTAGAATGTACTGTATATATTATAGAACAAATAAATAAAAAAATTATAAAAAGGAGCATGTACTTATAACCTACTCTTAAAGATAGTCATTGACTGAGTCAATTGAATGTTCAGGTGATTTAAATTTAAAGCATTAGTCGTTAAAATGACATGCCCAACACTAAATAAATTAAACCCTTGCTTTATATAGTATATAATAAAACGGTTGACGTCTAGTATATAAAAGATGAGATATCAGAAAATAAATTGAATTTTCTTATTTTAGGTGAAAGGAAAAGATGTTACCGATAGCAATTTAAGTTTAAGTCAAGCCAGTATAGCACTCACTGATGGCGATTTAAGTGATAGTATGAACATATCAGGGAAATTAGGCCAAAAACCCGAATTTGATAGAAGACAAAAGAAAAAGTAAGTATTTATTCAACCCTAACCTTAAGAAACTGCTAATATACAATTGGTACTCCTGCTATAAGTCCAACTGCGGATTGGTTTCTAAAAAATTCAAATTCACATGTTTCTTAACTGTTTCTTAAAATTATTACCAGAATTAATCTTGCTTTTTATACTCTTTCTTGCTTCAGTCCTATTTGAGCTAGCATACAAATTTAGATTTAAATTATGAGAATTTATAAGTTTGTGAGCAATTAACATCTTCATACAATCCATGATTTGTACTGTGAATAGCTGTTAAAAACTGCATATTGGATCTAAGTTGTCTTTTGGGGAACATTCTATCAAATTACAAGTACAAAATGACTTTAAATTATCTTATTTATCATTCCAAGCATACATTACATCCAAAATTTCCTGTCTTTTTTGTAGTGTGTCCAGATTTAAAGCTTCTCTAATCTCCATATAGTTCAGGTTCTCCATTGCACTGCTCATCTTATAATTAAACAGCCTTAAGGCTATACAGCCTTAAGGCTTAATCTTATACTGTATTATTTCTATCATATTTTGTAACATACTCTCGTACGCGGCATATCAAGTCTAGCGATGTCACAAATGCCGTGTCTAATAGATTACTTTAGAGTAGAAATAAATCTCCGGAAATATAAATCTTAGGTCAGTTTAACGTGAGACCGCATGTAGGAATCATTCTTCGTTTCACGGCTCCAGTAGTGTAGGTGAAGCCACGGGCGGCTCAGTACGTAAGTAGTCCAGATGTTCATGTTCTTGTGGGCAGCAGTAAAGTCTCTTAATGCTAATGCTAAAGGCTAAAGTCTCTAAATGTTAAATGAAACCGCATTAACAAGTTGAATACAAAAGAAATATAAATGTAAATGTCAAAACGTAATTATCAAATAAACAATAGCAATAATATTATATATATATTATAGCGGTGCAAATGTAGTTTTGTATGAAATCGCACATTCCTCGTCTTCATCAGAATCATGACCGCCGAGATCTGAGATGAAACTTATTCGACAACATCATCTTCATTTAAAGTTTCAACATTATCTGTGTTATCGGAGTGAATCCATTGGAGAATGTCTTGATTATCCAGTTTGGGTAGATGTAGATCTTGGTCAATTCTAAATGTCTTGTAAGTTTAGTGATAAATCAGTGACACTTTCATTCGGGTTTTCTTGCCGAGTTTCGATCTCCATCAATCTCCATCTCTGATGCATGGTCTGGATCAGTGCTGATCGGCCATATTTTCTTCCATTGTGCCAAGCTGCCTGCAATGCATTCACAGAAATATTGTCCTATGCTTCCACTGGCCAAAATATAACGGTCTTAATGTTTACGGTCTTCAGAATTGATGAAATATCTTCAATATCCTCATATCTGCATGTCAAATTCTGTAGATCTTCATTATACAGAATTTTATAAAGAAGTTTCTTCTTGTATTATAAATAAATGAATAAATACATACATAAACCTTTTATTGGCATACAACATAGTTTAAGTACAATGCAATGCATAATTCAAAAACTCACAAAAACAAAAAAAAAACAAAGCCCTATAATTCTATCATTTTCTTCATAATTACAATACAAATAATTCTATAACCTGAAATCCTAATCTCCAGAAGTCCCGACAGCAGGCAAATCAGTTTTTTTCTTTCGTTTTTAATTTAAATTTTCTCTTTTTTCTTTTTTTTTCCACTTCGCTTCTAATCGCTTCTGTCCCCTTATTTCCTCAAGTTATTTCCATAAATTATTCCATTTATCACTCACCTTCTTTTGACCCCTTCCTCTATAATTCTCTTCATTACATTTAAACCTCTCCCCTCTTTTCCAAAACACACCCTTCTATTTTCACCCAACTCCCTCTCTTTCTCACTGCACTCAATTCCCACGCACTCCTTCACCAAATGATTCAATTTTTCCTCCTTCATTCCACATATTCGGCACATTCGTTCTTCGTGCTTAAGCTAATACTTGTTGCCCCTCTCCTCACTTCCACATCTAAACCTCGCAATCATTCTCTTCTCATTCATACTTAAACCAGCCTCCAAATATCCTGTCAATCCCTCCCCTTCCATAATTTCTACATACCCCCCATTGTAACCGCTTTCCTTAATGCTCCTGTATCTCTCCTGCCTTTCTACATCTCTCATCTTCTCCATTATTTCCCCTATCACATTCTCTCCTTCACACAATTTTTCACACCACCTTTCTAAAGATCATCCAATCCTCATATTCAGCTCCTTTCTCCGATCTATCCATTCATTCGCAGACATTCCTCTCCCCTTGTTTCATCTTCCCCTCCACATACACCTCTTTCGTTGACCTTCTGGTCTTGTCATTCCATACCTTTTCCTCAAATTTCTCTCTCTCTCCTCAACAGCCCAAACCTCCGATCCATACAATATTATATCCTTCACACTTACCTCCATTATTCTCAACCTCAGTCTCACAGACTCCCCAAATGTTTTTTTCCATACAACCCTCAGTCTCTCTATTGCACCTTTTGCTTTTTTCGTTACCATCTCTACATTCTTCTTGCTAGATCCACTTTGCTTCAAAATAAATCCTAAATAGCTATACGTCTTCACACATATCCCTTTCCATCTATTGAACACCATCATTTTTGTCTTGTGATCATTCACCTTCAACCCTATTCTATCCATATATACTTTTATTCTTCCAGTCATCTCTTTCATCTGTTCTATCTCACTCGCCATGCATACAATGTCATCCGCATATGTTAGAGGCCATAACTTCTTATTTCCCACCATCACACCCCCGGATTGCCCCTTCTCCAGCACACCTTCCACATCAGCCAAATATATATTAAACAGGCACGCACTTAATGGACATCCTTGCCTCACTCCCCTTCTGATCTCAAACCATTCAGATGCACATTCATTCACTCTCGCTCTCACATTCACCCCTCATACAATCTCTTAATTAAACGTACCATCACTCCTGATACCCCTACTTTTCTCATTCTCTCCCACAATATCTCCCTTACAATCCCATCGAATGCTGCTTTCAAACCTATAAATAGTAGGAACAGCTTCCCTTTTTTTTCTACTTCTCTATTCATGATATAGTTTATCGTCACCAAATTATCTGTCGTAGCTCTACCTCTGATAAACCCATTTTGCTTTTGTGACAGAATACCCTTTATCCTCAGCTGTTCTTCTAACCTCCTATTTATTACTCTCGTAAACAATCTATACAACCCATTCATTATCGTAATTCCCCTGTAGCTTTCCACTTCCATTCTATCACCCCTCTTATACACCGGCACAATTTCACCTTTCTTCCATTCCTCAGGTATTCTATCCTCTCCTTTCACTTTCCATTCATACCCCTTACCAAAGCTTTTATTCCACTCTCCTTCAAACATTCCCATATATCTACAGGCACTCCATCTGGTCCAACCGCGCCTCCTTTTTTCATTTTTTTGATCTCATCCCTAACTTCTTCCACACTTATATTCCCAAATTCCTCCATTTCTTCCATACTAGCTCTACTTTCCTCTTCCCTTACAACCCCATTTGTAGATCCATCCCTATACTCTTCCTTTCTACACTTCTTTTCCCATTATTTTAGGCCTATACAAAATCTCTCTCTCCAAATACTCTTCTCAAATATTTCCATATTCTTTCCATATTCATTCTTTCCATAAAACTTCTTTTCGCGCCCGCATTACAAATAAACCTACTTTTCCCCTCCTTCCATTCTTACACTCCTAATTCACATCTCTCTTCAACCTCACCTACATTCCATACACTCTCTATCGGAAAATGGTCAGACTCAATGTTATCCCCCACATTTATCCTTTCTAAACTTTCACTTGTACTTTCACACATTACAATATAGTCGATAACGGTCCTCCCCCATGCCCTTTAGAAGTCACCTCCCCTTCCCAGTCACCATCTGCACATCCATTTCCCACACACCAATCTTCTTCACTCCAAGTTACAAATTTTCTTCCTTCATCATTCTCAACCTTGTCCTTTGACTTTCTTTCCACAAACACGCCTTCACTTCCAATATACCTTCCATCCTTTTCTCCAATTCGAACATTCCAGTACGCCATAATTACTATTTATCCCCTTCTATCCTAACCTGTTCACTTATTCTACCATCGAATTCTTTCCATCCCCTGTTCCCATACACAGTCACTATCACCATTTTCTCACCTCCTACCTCTATCATCCTACTATTCACCCCTTCCCAATCCTACTATTCCATTCTCACCACTTTTACACTCCTCTTTATACCCGTTATCATCTCTCTCCCTATCATGCATTCTTGTGGCTCTTGCATCTCGCATTAAAACCCTTTGAGCAAAGCCCTTACTACATCATTCTATTTTTTCATTTCAACACACGTTTCACTTAAACCAATCACATCGAATTTATTAAAATATTCTATGAAATCATGCTTCTTTAACTTGTTCACTAAACCTGCTATATTCCAGCTCAAAACTTTCAATTTAGTCTCTCCCTCCCCTCGTGCTAAACCACATCCCATTTCTTCTTTTATTTAAACCACCCCCTATCCTTTCATCTTTCCAACCCATCCCTTTCTTTGACTTACCTCGTCCCTGCACTTCCTTTCTATTCATCCCTATATCCCCCTGACTCCCCTCTTTTTTACTTTCCTCTTTAAAACTCCCACCCTTGTGTTTTTTATCTATCACTCCACCTCGGCTATTTTTTTTCTCCAACTTCCTTTCTCCTTCATTTTATTCCTTTTTTCCAGCCCCTCTTTCCTTCTTCTTCCTATACCCGTATGCCTCTCCACTCACCTATTAGTTTCCACTCATTATTCTTCCTCTCTGCTCCCCTTCCCCTTTCTCCCAATGTCTCTTCTTTTTTCTATCGTATATCTTTGATCGTTCTACTCCCATCTGTCCCCATCCACAAACACCTTCCTGTATCCCAGCTTAGTTCGTTTTCCTTCAGAGCGCATTTCCCTGGCCATTTCATTTATCCTCCCCTGAACCTCTCTTTCCTCTCTATCCATCCCTATACTGATCCTCTCATCTATCTTTATTTTTTCATCATCCCATTTTCCCTCTTTCTCCGTGACCGAAAACAAACTACGCTGATAAATATGCAACAGTTCCGTTCAAAATGTAACCGAAAAGTAGCAACTCATTACAATTATCGACACGTTAATATGCAAATTAGGTACAAAATTCCTGAGCACGTACCTACATATAAGTTGCGATTTGCACTGACAATGGATTGTGTATGAAAGTATTTTTAAATGCTTGCTTACCTTTTGTATGTATTTTTTATCTCTCTACAAGTTCACTTCGACGAGAAGTATTGGTCATTCGTACTATAGAGGTTCCGGATAACAAGAGGTCCGGATAATTGAGACTGTATATCAAATCGCTTACCAAACGCGCTGTCCGTAAGGTGAACGCTGTTGTGTGTCGATGGGCGTCGCTTTAACTTGACTGCTCGCCGTCGCTGGTGGTTGGCTAACTTGCTTCGAGTTTACAAAATTAGGAACTAAATTAATTTAATAATTTCACGGTTATTTATAGGCTCTAAATCGATGAGAAAATTCTACCCTGTGCGATAGCGTACGCTAGTGATCATGCTTTATTATCATCCCGTACGGTTTCCACACAACCACGTGTGAGAAGCTTATCACATCGAAGACATCCATCACAGCTTCTACAGCAGACACACACGCCGACAGTTAGCATCACGATACGATTTTCCACTCTTAATATATACATAATAAACAATACATCAAGATCGTTACGTAATATCAGTGAAGTGAATGGACATACACACGCCACTATGCTAGAGTATACGCTACATGTATGATAGATAGCGCGAATAAGATTCCCCATTTCTTTACAATAGCAGACGTTGCGAATAATACATAGCGCGCCAAAACCCCACATTGCCAACAACAATAACAAATAGTACGTTCAACGCTCTTAACTTATGTGCCTTGCAATGACAGATACGGATCGCGTAATTTTTAGGCCCCAGCAGCTTTGTTACAAAGTATACTGTGATGACCAAATATCGATGGATACTCCAAAGATGACCTTGTTTAAACCTGTAATGTATATAAACTAAACCCAAAGTACTTTCTAGATATAAATTCTACCAATCTATTTACTTTATAGGTAATAGCGGTAATATGTTTATTAAAATTACAGTTTTTATCAAAACTGCCCCCCCAAGTCTCTAAAATACTATCAGATTTGTAGTTTAGTAATATGGTGTTAACTAGCCACCGAAAAGTCCTCACTTTATAGCAAATAAATTAGCCAGTCACTGAATTCCCGGTAAACTTTATTTAAATACTCAATTTAGAAAGCGAAGGTCGGGAACAATAGACGTCATTCTTTTAAATATTCAAAATATTTTACAGTAGTAAAAGTCCTAAAAATTAATTTGCATCTTATATTTAATAGAGATCGAGATTATCGCCAAGAACTTCTAGCCGAAGCGATGAAAGCCGGAACACCCTTTGCCTTATGGAACGGACCGACGATTGTCGCTTGGCTCGAACTATGGGTAGGAATGCCTGCATGGTATGTTGCCGCATGTAGGGCTAATGTTAAATCAGGCGCTATTATGAGTGCATTGAGCGACACAGAGATCCAGCGGGAGATTGGCATCAGCAATCCATTACATAGGCTTAAATTAAGATTAGCTATACAGGTACAAATACATTTTTTTCGTATACCGTATTTTTTCGTGTATAAGAACCTCCTTCTTGTTAAAAAAATTAGGCCCAAAAATGAGGCGGTCCGTATATATCGTTAGTACAAAAAAACTTTTTAAATTTGGCACCATAGCAAAGTTTTTTTTAAATCGGCGCCACTTTAATTGGGGTAGATTTACTGGTATCCCTAACAAGTAGAGAACAGCTAATGCATGATTAGTTTGTAAACATCGTTTCAGCCTATTTACTAGATCTACAAGATTTCTAGAATGACGAAGCCTCTATGTGGAAGAAGTGCAAAGAAAATGACCAGATACTGGGTTAAAAACACAGTATGTTAGTAGATGTGCAATCTCAACAAAAATGGTCATGGAGCAAGCGAAAATGATTGCGAGAGAAATGTAAGAAAGTAGGGAAGAAACTAATGACACAAAGGACTTCAAATCAACTCCCAAATTGTGTTTCCTTTTTATGAAGTGAAATGACCTGTGTTTGAGGATACGCACCAGACTTGCTAAAAAAATCTCAGCAGATTATGAGGAAAAAATATGCAGTTTCACTCTTACATCACCAACCTACGAAAAAAAAACCTTTAGATTCCAGTCAGATTGGTAGTATGGATGAAGTTTCAACTTTGATCAACATTTGCCCTCTAACAGGACCGTTGGTTACAAAGGGTCTAAACATGTTAATCCCATGCTAATTTTCAAAAGGAAAACCTTGCCAAAGGAAAAGGTTCCATTTTCAAGAAAAGGGTTGAATGAATCATGAAAGGATGAAAATAGGGTTTGATAAGATTTGGATCAAAAGATTTGAAAGATTCCACAGAAAGACATCTTTGCTAGTTTTTAATCAGTTCAAGATACACCTAACACAGGAGACAAAAAGCAAGCAGCAATGTCAAAAAACAGACTGCCTATAATTTCTGGTAGCCTTACAAGCCAACTACAACCCCTTAATGTCTCCAATAACAGGTTATTCAAAGCCCTGATGAGAGAATAGAACAAGTGGATGCAAGGAGCTGATTCCAATCTAACACTACCGGAAGTGTTAGGAAACCAACAATAGAAGAAGTTAGCAAGTGGGTCATTGCAGCCTTGAATGGTGTCAAGAAGGAAGTTCTTTCAAGTCATTCAAGAAATGTGGGATTAGCAATGTCATGGGTGGCACTGAGGATGATAAAGTTGATAAAGAAAACGACTGTGATGACAATGTTGATGAAGTGAAGAATGTTGCTGATGACAGTGATGATGGATTGACTGAGGATGAACTGAGGACTACATTAAGGATGAAATAAAATTTTATACAATGAAAACATTAATCATTAATCATGAAAACATTATCAATCGAAATAATATACTAAAAATCAACTTTTCGCAAATAAACATGAACATAACTGGAATTTATCGCAGATCAGATCAAAATGCAGAAAAATTCATGGAACTCTTTGAAGAAAAAGTGATCAACACGAACGATAATCTAATATTTGGAGACCATAAACCACATGAAAAAGAATAAAAAAACCATCAATAATAGATCACATAGTGACCAACTGCAAATTAAAGCAAACAAGAATTCAACTCATCGACACCCCAATCAGCAACCACAGAATATTAAAATGCGTAATAAAAATTCCAAAAATAAAACGAACAAAAAGTCAAGACTACACAATCAGCAGGATTGACTATAATGGATTAAAATCAAGTGTCAATAGAAAAACTAGAATCGGAACAGGTGGACAGCTTCGAATCACTACAGAAAATCATAATAACAGAATTAGGAAAATACTCGACCAGAACAAAGAAAAAATATACAAAAAACTCGCGAGAAGGATGGATGACCAAACACATCCATATAATAATGAATCAAAGGAACAAATCATATCGGCAGGTATTACAAAATAGAAGAAGCAACTACTTCAAACAGAGACTCAAAGAACTGAACAAAAATATAAAAACCGAAATAAGGAATTTCAAACAAACATAATATGAAGAGAGAATAAAATCGGCAGAAGAAAACAATAAAAAATGTGCCAAGTGATTAATGAAATCCAAACCAAGCACACTGAAGGAAAGCTAAACATACAAGAGATACAACATCCAGAAATGAAAACAATAGAAATAGAAGAAACCAAAATAGCAAACACAGGAGCACAAAACACAGGACCATACATTAAGAATAACATAAAACGACATGACCCTAAAGGATCAATATATTTAAGACCCACAGAAGAGCAAGAAATCCTTAAAATCATAAAAGAACTAAATAAAAATAATGCTCCTGTATATGACAGAATAAAATCAACATTAATAAAGAAACTATCAGCAGAAGTAACACCAGTCATAACAAAGCTAATACATGAAGCAATGAGAAAAGGAAAATTCCCGAATGAACTGAAATTAGCAAAAAATTATAGGCCTATAGCAAATCTATTAGTGCTAAGCAAAATCTTTGAAAAGGTTATTCTAAATAGAATACAAGTACACGAAAGCAACTTAAACATACTCTCACCTAACCAACATGCATACCAAAAAAACCGAAGGCCAACCACAGCAAATATCAACCTAATAAACTATATACACGAAAGAATGGATAAAAATGAATCTGTCACAGGGATTTTCATAGACTTTAGCAAAGCATTTGATACCATTGAAAATGAAGCAATGGGTGATAATCTAAAAGACATAGGGCTAGATGGGAAAGTAGGGGAATTGATGAACTCGTATCTCAATAGAAGACAACAGTACAAAATAAAAGAACCAGTGAAAGAACAACTAATGAATATGGAGTACCACGGAGACTAAGTCATAATGAGCACACAAAACACAAATTACAGGTTATGAGGAATATATATAAAAAGCAGACTCTCATATATGAACATATACTGGGCACTGGGAAATAAAGCAAAACTAAACGTAATACTGTACAGCATCTTTCCTCATCTGATTCTAAGCATCGATTAAAAAGTACAGTTTCATGATTGTTTTCTGGGTCATCAAAGATAATACCATATCTATCTTATATAGTACGGTTTACTGAATAATTTGCTCAATAACAAGGTAAGACCCTAATCGTCTATAACTTTTAATTTGCTTGAGAAAGTAATACCATCTAGAAACTATTTATTAATAAAATATATAATGAATCCTTTTCCAAAAGTGTCGCTTTACCTTATAATATAAAAAGTATGATGATACTTAATTTTTGCCATCTATCGAATTTTCCTTGCAGAATAATTCTCACATTTGCTGGATGCTTAAATCTTTGGAGCACCTCCTCGGTTCTAGTGTTTTGGACGGCATTTGGATGACTTAGGTGTGCTATTTCATTTTGTAACTATATTGTCACGTGCCAAATAGACCGTAACGGGTTAGGAGGGTTGGCTGTAAATAAAGTCCCGATTTAATTCACCCCATTAACCAGGAATTGGTAAAAAAGAGTTATCAGTAAACAATATAATTCATTAGTATAACTTTATTTTGATAACAAAATTAGGTTGAATTTGCAAAACTTGCAAAATAGTAAAACACAATTTCATTTAAAATGCAACAAAGCTGGGGAAGGCTTTGTCGCATTTTAAATCAAATTTTGCATGAAAATTTACATTCATTTAATGTATTAACCTGTAATCTACTTTTAACTTTCATATACCATATAGGTATGTAATACGTAATACGTATTGGTATATGAAAGATATAAGATTCATGTTTTGGCAATTTTTTCTATTTCACCTTAGTAAGTCTCTTGTATTAAAATTACTGCAATCCGTTAATACGCAATTCAAAGGGGGGGGGGGTTATAACGTACGTATGTACATACGTACGTACGTCTGTATGTTCAAGAATTTCTCCTTCCTTATGGGACCGATCTGGATGAAATTTGGTACACAGGTGTAGACAATGAGCCCGCAGAACTGTTTTTAAATTTTTTTATAAATCCAATATGGCGGACAGGAGCCATTTTTTTGTTCAGAAATTTCGTATTCAAACTAGGAGATTGAAATTTTGCACACATATAGTACCTTGTATTATGCGT
>WYDF02009984.1:0-13700 GCA_009867245.2 Adranes taylori
ATCTTTCGTTTAGCCAGGTTTCCTTGGCCTGTTTGATTTTTCTTCTGATGTTTTGGTGTATTTGTTTGTATATTATTCAAATGGATACTTATACTTTATTTTATTTATAACTAATCAGTACTCATGTAATAGGAACAAACTATACACATACACTTTACTTAAAAAACCTGTCTGTCGTTTGTTTGTCCGCAACTGTATCAGAAAGTTTGTCCACAAGCATTAACTCTCATCAATAGAGGAAGTTTGGGGTTTCACAATAATCTCTGCTGGGACCCACTATGTTTATCCTACATGTAAATAATATATTCCAGTTATTACACGGATCTATTGTGGACTCAATTATTTTGTGTCAGTCGCTTTCACCATCTTTTTAATTGATAAGTTACTTATGTTTTTTCTATTTTTTGACCTTAACCTACCCTCTATTTGTCTATATTGTTACGAAAAACATTTCTCTCATTTTTATTTAGTTCTATTTAATCTTTTAGAGTACTTTAAATACTCATAGGTTATTACAAACACTCAATACATTTCATAATCACGAATATCTTACTACTTTAAACATTGTTTTCGACGAATATTAATTCAAAATAGTCTATTTTTAAAGAATCATATAAAAACAACGTTGTTCCTAGTAGGAACGATAAAACGATACATGTTTGACTGTTAAAAATTGTATTACATTTTGTCTGAATAAAATCTGTAAAAAAAAACGTGTATAGCCAGTTATCAATTGCCATTAAGAATTCATCTCACAAGTAAAGTTTCATGGTGGCGCGGGCTAGAAAACATAGTTGAAATCGTAGTAAGGAGGGCGTAGCCATACTTACAAGATGTGTTCTTCCGCTAGGTAAAGTAGATCATGAGTGCATGAAATACCGATAGTTTGTCGCAAACCCAAAATTTCAAAAAAGTGTAAAATGCTTCGGATGTGAAATATTTCCTAGTAGACCGTTACACAACGACCTATTAAACCTATAAGCCTTCCATTTCGAGAATTTAAAAAGAATATCAAAACTTAAGTGGCATCTAGGTTTTATTTAAATTGAGTGGAAATAGGGGCAATTAATTGAGTGGAAATACTAAATGCTCAGGAGGTGGAAGAAAGAATGCCGAGTGGCTTTAATTGGAAAATTTAAGGGCAGAAGAGGGTGCATCAAAAGAGTGGGCGGTGCGTAGGGATCTTATTACGTTTATACGGGATTTTTACGGTAATACGAGGGTAATATGGGGAATAGAAGAGGAGAAAAGGATGGAATGGGAGGGGGTGTATGTAAGGGTGATTAAAGCGAAGAGAAAGAGGATGATGTTAGAACTTGTATATGTTAATAAAGAGTGCAGTTACTTTAAGAGAAGGATGAGTGAAAGTGATAGAAATTATAGAGAGTTATGGGATATGATAGCTATAATAAGAGGTTGGAATGTTAGGATAGGAGAAAATATAGGGACAATCATGGGAAAATTAAAATCGAATGATAAGATGACAAATGAGGAGGGTAAGTGGTATTTCGAATAGGTGGATGAGAAGGGATGCTGTATAGGAAATTATTGCACGGACGGGGATTGGAAAGGTATTGTAACATTTAGAGAGCATGGCAGAAGGTCAGTAGTGGATTAGGTTGTGATGTGTGAGAGAGGTCGGAAAATGTTAGAATGTATGAGGATAGGAGAAAGAATCGAATCAAACTACTTCCCAATAGAGACAGAATGGAAGGTAAGAATGAATGGATGGGAAGAATGAGGGTCAAAATTGATGGGACAATATGTGGAAGGAGAATACATTTGGAATTAGTGGAAAATGAAAGGGATGGCGGCGAAATTATATAAAGTGGAATGGGAACTAGTAAATAGTATAGAACAGCTGACAGGTGCGGTGGGAGGGATGTTTCAGAAGAGAAGGAAGGGGAGGTGAAGAGAAATAGTAAGGAGGAAGAACAAGAAGTAGATAAGGAATGGATACTCAAGAAAAGAAAAGTTGGATCATGAGGACGATTTAAGTAAAATAAACAGTGAAAGGAATATATCGCGATATATGAGAGGGAAGAGTAATCGTTGGAGGAAATACAAAAGATATTGTGTACGTTTGAATTAATAGAAGAGAAAGTGTAGGAAGGAAGTTAGTAGGACAAAAATGGGTGGGATATGAAAGAGAAGATGAATTGGGCGTACAGAGAATGAAAAAGAGCGTAGCTGAGGAAAAAAGTGTGAATGAGGTAATGAAAGAGATAGAGAAGCAAAAACGGTGGAGCATCAGCTTGTTTAATACATACCTATTAGGTGTAGAACAGGTATTAATCAAAGAGTAATCGAAGTATCGACCATCGACTGGGGGGAGGATGGTCGGAAGGAGAATAGTGCGGTCTCTATCATATGCTGATGATATTGTGTGTATGTCGGATAGAAGGGAAGAGATAAATGAAACAATAGAGAGAGTGAAGAGTTATTTAGATAAAAGGGGTTTGGAAATGAATATAGACAAAACTAAGTTATGGTATGTATGAAAGAAAGGAGTGAATCTAGAAAGTATGTATTTATAAAAACGGGGATTCGAATAGAGAAAGTAAAGCAATATAAGTTTGTAGGTGTTATTTTGGCACAAAATGAGTCGAGTAATGAACATATTAAAATGATTGCGAAAGCAAGGGGAAAGAATGAGATTGATAAGGGAGAGAAAGTTTGTTGAATAAGTGCTAATGAGAATTAGGATAATGGAAGTATGTGTGGATAACATTCTGGAATATGGAGTAAAGGTGTGGGCCGTAGTAGATAGGGAGCTGATAGACAGAGTGCAGGTTGGATGCTTGAAAATGATGCTGGGATTAGATAGGAATACTCCGAGTGATATAGTTCTTCAAGAAACAGGAAGATATAAGTGTTGGATAAATGGAGTGAAAAAGATGGATAATTTTGGGAAGACGGAATTGAAATGATGGAGGGAGTAGGTTCGTGCAGGAGGTATATATGGAAGGAACGATGAAGAAGGGAAGTGATATAAGGGTAAATGAATGGATATAAGAATGAAAATAAAAGAATTCGATGGTCGAAGAATAAATTGATGGAAGGTAAGCAAACGGAGAATGAGATAATAAACTGAATGTGGGATGTAGAACGACAGGAGATGGATGGGAGGTTAGGTGCTAGTAAGAAAATTGTAAGTATATATGGATAAGGGATGAGGAATGGCTGAGTATTTAAGACCGGCTTTGAATATAGTGGATAAATTAATGATTGCAAGATTTCGATCTGGGAATGAATAGGGTGAAAACAAACATTTGATGCATGAAAGAGTAGGACATAGAAAGTGTAGGATATGTGGTAGGGAAGAGGAAAAATGGAGCCACTGGTTAAGAGAACATGAAGAGAAGAGAGTGGAATGAAAATAAGAAGAAGTTATGGGAACACTGGAGGGTAAGTTTGGGTAAGGATAGAAAAGGGTTAGAGAAAATGAAAAAAATTCGAAATAGTAATACATAATAGGATGTAAGAGGGAAAAAGAAATGGAAGAAGGATAGGGAGATCGAGGAGGATAGGAAGATTGGATGACAGAGAAAGGAAATAGAAAAAGAAATGGAAAGGAAGTGAATGTGTTGGGTGGAAGGGTGTATGAAGGTAATATAACCAGGGAAAAAGAAAGAGAGGCTTGTAAAAATAAAGTTAATGAGAATAAGGATGATGAAAGAATGTGAAAATGGAGGTGAGTAAATTAGATAGGAGGAGGAGGGATATATTAGAGAGGAGGATGTTGGAACAAGGGAAAGAAGATTAAGAAGAGAGAGTGGTTGAAAATATTATGACGGACGAAGAAACAAGGGGGTGAGGGATGAATAGGATGTTAAAAGTGAAGCTGTAGCTTTCACGTGTCCCAGGCTGGACAGTTTAAAGATTTTAATGAACTCTAATTTAAGAAAATACTTACAATTTATTCCGTGATTTTATTAAACAAATTGTACTATTCTAAACTATTCTGTGCATACGAAGGTTGTTTTTTATATTTTAGGATTTGGCAACCCCACGAGCCACTGGCTGTCAATTGACGTTTCTATTGGAGGGTTTAAAAATTTTACAGTATTTGTACTGAAAATGTTTAAACCTAGGAGAGCTATTTGCGTTGTTTACAGTAACATAGATTCATTTCAGCCAAAAATGGAATTGAAATGTGAACATTTTGTGCCGTTATTTTTAAAACTTTCTACGTGGCTTAACAGCACTATCAACTAGTGCTTATGATAGTTTTCCGAATTCAATCATGGCAGTAGTTCGCTAAACGACCTACTTCCTAAAGGTAGTTAAAAATCGATGGTTCTTCCGGTAAACATTGATGCTGTGCGTGAACTGATAGTGCAAATTGTCGTGTGACTTATCGTGAGGTTGAGGCATCCTTGGCCATTAGTGGGACCCACATCATTCAATATTACACAACCATTTGTTCAACAAAAAGATGTTTTCGCATTGGACCTTACATAATTTGACAATCGCTCAAAAAGAGGCTTGTGTCAATTGGTGAAAGAAGTTCTTACAAAATACGATCTCGTTGCTTCAGAACATGTGCATGAAATTGTGACAGGTGCCGAAATGTGAATATACGTAAATGAGCTCAAAAATATACAGTCGGTAGCTCGGGCGCACATTGAGATGCATGCGACGTAGCGTAGGCGGGACAGTTTTTGTGATCCACGTTTCCAAGGAAAGGCGCGCGATTTGAGCTCAGTACTGTCCCACGTCTGAAATTTGGATAATTATCACGTTATTTAATTACAATACTTACCCAAAATATTCAATATATCATTTATTATTGAATATTCAATGCAACATTCAATATTGCCCGCGAGAAACACATTGTTCTTGGCCATTCCGGCTGAATTTAAGTATTCTGTGAGTTTCTCTCTAACTAAAAAAGCAGCTTGCACACTCCTTGATAGATTCCTTGAAACCGAAACTAGATATCTTATTGGTAAATTTTGATTCATACCATATTCATTATCACTACACACGGCAATATTTCTACGTAAATAGTAGTGCAAAATGCAAGCTGCTTCGAAGACATTGACAACGCTGGCAACTTTTATTTTGAAAGGTCTTTGGAATACTCTGTATTGTGAAGCTAGGATTCCAAAATTGCGTACTCAACAGTTTGACTTGCGCGTGAACCTTATATTTCATAGTTTCCCGTGACAGTTTGAGAGTTCTTCGAGGGTAGGGTCTCATCAAGTTCACCATGAATTGGAATTCCTCAACCTCTACAAATACATATAGCAATGTATGTTCGAAGGAGGTTAGCTCAGCCGGAGAAGATGACGACCAATCACAACAAATAAAACAAGATCTAGCAGAATCTGCTACCCGACATTCTCAGGACGAGATTGCTGAGGGAAATGAAGAATTGGCCCAACACAATACTTTAAACATTGAAGGGGATAACTCACCTGATTCATCCGCAAACTAACCTGCTGAATCTCAAGGTAAAATGGTAAACAGAAAGGGTCGGAGAGAGAATCATTGAAAAAAATGCCTCCATCTTCTTAGCATATTGTGAGTAAGAACATATTTCTCACTGTATCACAAAAGGAGGCACGCCCGCTGAACATTTCTGAACCAACATCTTCCCCACAACAGTATATTTCTCAAGGCACTAGTACTATAGATTAAATTTATCAGCTAATGACCAATTATTGGTCTAGTTGCCCACCCATGTCTCCTGCAGCTTCTACTAGCTCTTACTCTTCAATACGTCCTCCTTCCAATTCGTCCGAAGGGACAACGGAATACCATTTGCACCCGCTCAACCTCATCACCTACATTAATGAGTTTTCCATTTAATTTTTTTGATCGGAGTATTTTTAGTTTATCGGAAGTCGGAAGTTTAATATGTTCTATTTTTGAATTTAATACTATTTAAACTATTTTTGAGTCTAATATATTTTAAAATATAAATTTGCCATAAAAATATTGCCAGTTTTTATACAGTTCCAATAGGTATTTGAACGTTGAAGCCCTCGGAGTAAATGAGGTACTCACTTCACCAGATCTGTTTTACATTCTTAGATTTTTTATACAACAGCAACATTTCTAGCTCGGTCGTATCTGATTTTCAGTTCAAATCAAGATGTTCTACCAAGAAACTCATTGCTTAAAGTAACGTGTTTTGTCCACCTGCTGCACCGAATCTCTTCTCAATATACGAGTAGAAATGTGCGATACAGTGGTTTCTTCTTGTGCTGTGCTGCTTGCGCTATGCTGCGCGGCCTGCGTGATGGCAGCCTAATGTGCGCATTAACTTAACTGTGAGGGTTTTCCAAGACGAGCCAAAATCAACAAAAGATGTTTACGCACGAAGCAGTTCAAAGAAAATGGTCGCCTCTTTTTTGGGGAAAATGGACATGTCACAAACATTCCATAGAACGGTCAATTGTGAATAGTACACAACCATATCTTTGCGAGTAGTCTTAAGAAAAATAAGGAAAACCAACCGCCGAAAGCGAATCATTCTCCACCACGGTAATACAAGCTGGCAGAGATTAGGTGAGTTTTTGAGCACTAAAAATATTGATTTGAGGGGTTATCCGACGTATAGTCTCCTGATCTGGGAGCCAATGAATTCTTTTTAGTCTTGCTCATCAAAAATAAACTTCGACATCAACGTTTTTCGACACCTGAAAGGCCGGTTCATTTACTAGAAATGCTTCTTTCGGATGTCACTCAAACTAATAGGAAAAAGTTATTCAAAATTTTGTTTTAACAGTGTATTGACCTAAAAGTGTATTGACCTTAATGGAGAATCTTTTCAAAAACAATAAAGTCATGTTTGATAATAATTATTTGCGTTTGTTCCCTAACCCAGAAATATAAAAGGTAACCCTCGTACACAATAAATGCATATGTCTTATACCAAAAGCATTGCAAAAGAAATATAGTTGTTCCAATAATCTAAATCTAATCAGTTCAGGTTCGTAAATTTATCCGTATTCAAACAACGCTAGAAGCGGTCAATGTCAATTCTGATAGACAAGGGTTTGCATATCAGCAGTATTCGAGCAAGTTGTTCATGTCGAAAAGTAAAATTCTAAATCACTGCTGAACGTTGAGAAAATGGCAAAGAAATTTTGATTTAGGATTAAATAGAAGGCTGCCCAAAACTCGTTCAAAATATATAACGAACAAATATCACAACGAATTGAACTAAATAGGCATTGTTGGCTATAGTTTCGGCATGTTCTTCATCTTACTGAAAACTAAAAACGTATGTATTTTGCTTTCGAGTAGAAACTCTTCAATAAAGCAAATCTAGCTCCTAGTAAACTCGTCCACTATAATCATGCTCACTATCTAACTAGCAGATTGTGTTATTCGCTAGTCGCTGGCGCGTAGACTACCTAGCTAGTAATATAGCTGTGTGTCATCATTGTAGCTGCGAGTATCTCGGTGGTTCCTAGTTTCAGTGCTTACAAAATTTTGAACGAACTAGTTCTCCCGGGTGTCATAGTATGAGACAACGACATGCTAGGTCGTCGTTGTCTCATGCGACGTGAGCTCATGCTATCGAAACGGAGCTAAATGAAACGAAAAGCAAAGCAGAAATTTGAGCAATTAGACTGTACATAATTTGGTAATTTACTATAGATGATAGACGGAATGCTCAAGAAGACGTTACGAAAATAAATAGCAATCCCAGTAGCAACAAAGCTGGAAGTTACACTACGTTATCTAGCAGTTGGTAATTCCGTCAAGTCTCTAGAATACCTGTTTCGAGTCCCAGAATTAACAATATCGAAGTTTATTCCTGAAGTGCTCGCCATCTTGTGGGCTACAGATGGAGTGGAAAGCTATTACGTGTATTCACTAATCTCAGTAGCTGACTCGCCCCCGTCTTTTGTCGCCCGCTAGTAGTTAGTAAACTGGGTCAATGTACTCCAGTCCTTAATTAACAGTCTATTTTACACGTAAATGTATTATCTATAAACGTGCTGATATATCAAAAACGCTTTACGTATGTTCAAAATCAAAATAGGCATTTTAAATTTCCGATAAACTGCATATTACTCTTTCGAGATTTATATAAATCACGAAACAGTAATATGCAATTAGAATAAAACGATTTTCGGTATACCTACTATCAAACGATTTGAGAGGAAAGTAAGTTTTCCGAAAGTGAGGGATATGTTAATTTGTTTCGCTGAAGGCCAAATAGTAAACACGTTAAACATGGGTCAAATGCTTAATTAATGTTCTACGACGCAAAAGATCAGAACCTGACCTGGGTTCTACTGAAGCAAGTCTGGATTATTAGGATAACGGACTACTAGTATTTGCATTTTGAATTCCTTCTTGATGTACTTAATAATAACATAAAATAAAACATATTTACTACAATAAAATTAAGTCTATAATTTTATCTAAACGGCTAAATATTTGTTTTCTAATAGATATTTGTTTTCTACTTGTATAAAATAATTCAGTATGGACAAGAGTGAATGGGGAAGTGTCTGACTGGTTTTAAGTGAACAGAGCTGTGACACAGGGGTGTAAGTTGAGCGCTGGGCTGTTCAACATATACATATCCGGATTAGGAGAGGCATTGAGGAAAGGACTGGCAGAAGGGATCAAGATTGAGAGGTGTAAGGTATGGTTGATCGTGTACGCTGATGATATTGTGATATAATAAAAGGAAACTTGAAATGAATGTTGAAAAGACGAAGGTAATGGTTTGTAAAACGGAGGGTAGGGATAGGAGGATGAATGAATTTGGAAGTCAGAGAATAGAGCGAAGTGATATAAATATCTAGGTGATATAAATATCAGGTTGACGCAAAGCGGTTCATGTAAGGGGTCTATTGTAAAGAGCAATGATTGTAGCGAAAGCAAGGGATGTTATGGAAAGAATCAGATTAGTTTGGGAAAGGAATTTGGTGAATTAGTGAGGATGAGGTTCATGATTATGGATGCGTGTGTGGGGAGTGTGATGATGTATAGGGCAGAAGTGTGGGCTGTGCAAGAAAGTGTTATGATAGTGAGAGAGCAAGAGGGGTGCATTAAGAGAATACTTGAGCTAGATAGGTCAACACCATATGAGATTGTTTTATAGGAAACGGCGAGAAATAAATGTAGAGTGACTCGGAAGTAAAAGATCGTGAAGTTTGAAAGAAAAGTTTGGATGGATGAAGAAGGGAGACATGTAAAAGAAATATATATATATACACACATATATATATATATATATATATATAAAGAGATTGAAAGACGGGTGAGGGACTGAGGGACGTAGGATGAATGCATGTATGGATGGGAGGAGAAAGATGTATGAAAGAATTGGATGATTGACAAGTAGATGGAGGGAAGAGATAGACGAAGGACATGACATGGTGAACGAGATAGTAGAAAAATGAATGATTTGGAGATGCAGGAGAGGGTGAAAAGAATAAGTGGAAGTAGGTTCAAAAAAATTCTGGATTTACAATGGGACAAAAGAAGATGATTTCGAGGTTGTTACTGATATTTACAGAACTTAATCAAAACAGGATCGTAATTTGTTTGGAACTACTATATTGCTTTTTATATTTTTATTGTTTGGTTTATTGTTCTAGTATTTATAACAGCAAATATATGACCCTAAGCGTGATTTTAAATGACTGACAATAATGTTGATTCTAAATATAATTCAAAATTTGTTAGACTGATCCATTTCTGTTATTCCATTCAAAAAAAATAAAAAATTAAGAGTGACGAACTAAATACGATTGTACGTATTTTATTGTATTATTAGTCTTCAGCTATGAGTACCGTTCTGGAATGGAACTTCTTTTCTGTACCACGGAAGTTGTAATTGTAGACGTCGACTGGATTAAATAAATTAGGGTTGGTTGAATAATACGTGGATGACGGTCGAATCGAGCATTAGCCGATGTAGAACTTTATCGATGCGCTGTTGTGGTAGGATTTTCATAGATATGCGCGCAGGTGTAGAAATGCATTGATATTGAATCGTTATGATAATAGGCTTTTTGTTGATGGATAATGATGTGGAGATTGACTAATAATTTGCGTTGACGGAATGAATTTGACCTCCGTCTAAGTACTCAAACTGGCGTCGGATATGTCCTTGTACTCTCGAATGGTCGGTGCTTTCTAAGTAACGTTTTATTCTCATGTTACTCTCCATAACTTGCATCGATGTCAAGGATAATGGGAAAATAGTATGAGAATAAGAGTAGAAGACGTTGAATTTTATTTTTGTAGATTTTATTTTTACTTATTTTATTTTTGTGGATTTAATACGTTGTTTGAATATTTGAAATTTTTATATAGCGCTTTAAGATCAGATCAATACTGGCTGCGATCATTTCTCCCTGACCAAAAGGAATTGACTAGGTCTTATTTCAGAATAAAAGCTTTGGGCTAGCGCGATTTGGTTCTGGGAGCCATCTAAAGACAACAACTTACAAATTGCATCGAAGGATCATTGGCCTGGAAAGCTCCTTTTATGCGAATTTTCTGGAAAAGGAAGCTGCTTCTGATGGATCCATTGAGCTGTGGCATGTTGCCTAAGCCGATGGCTTTCGACGGCGTCTGTCGGAAGAAAAGCGGAGTTTGAAAGAAGCCTCTGCTGCAATAATTTTAGGAAGGTTATACTTCGGACCAATCAAAAGTTTCTTCCTGATAAATTAAGAAAATTTAAGAATCAAATTTGCATTATCTTGTTGACAGTTATCTAGTGAAATGCAGGTAGTGGTGATTTCTAAATGGTGGTGGGTCACACCAGCGATGGAAATAATAGCTTGATGCGGCCAGAATCTGAAAGTATCGCATAGAAAACGCCTCCTTCAAAAATACGTTAAACTAACACCCATCAGATTTGTTGAAAGCCAAAAGGGTAAAATTTGCTCATCTTTCAGAAAATGTGGTGGGTGAAAATACTTGATGTGAAACAAATATTCACCGACAAAGAGAACAATTAAAAACATGTCGCTTTTTTGCATAAAAAAAACTCACCATCGTAAAAGAAATACGTAGCCGTAAATCTTAAAATATATGACAATGCATCTGCATTAGATGAAAACAAGCATCGGCTGTCGGCTCTCGTCTTTAACACAAAGCTTTGACGCGATTATGCCGCATCTTACTCGTTTCGGCGAAATCTGTTTGATCTTTATTAACGTATTAGGATTATATTTGATAGTTTTATTCTTTTTTCTTGATTTAACTAATTTATTATGATTAGTTGATTGGTTAAGTTGTATATTAGATTATATTTAATTGCATATTATATTTCTATTGTGAATTAGACTGGTCAATTTAGATATATTGTTAGAGGATTTCTCATTTAATTTATGATTAATTAAGGGATTGCTTATTGCACAGAAATAGATAGATTTCGGAGAGCACGGAAATAGATTTAGTATGAAAGAGCAAGAGAGAATGTGTAGGACTTGTGAGCGGCGGGAAGAGACATGGATGCACTAGATAAGAGATTGTGGAGGGTTTGAGTAGAATGATGAGGAAGCGATAATTCGAGAGAATTAGAGGAGATGTTTGGGGGCCGTTAGAAGAGGTGTAGAGATAATGAAAAGGATCTGGAGTGAGATAGTAAAAAGAAGTTGTGGGAATAAGGGGAAATAAAGGGAAGTAGAGAAGAGAATAATGGTTGAAAGAGGAACGGGTAGAGGGTGAAGGCTTTTAATGGAAAAAAAAATATTGCATCTTTATCTTTTTTTGGGTATATAGGCATTATTGCATGTAGATTGACTTGGACTGATTTTAAAATTAAAAATGTATATTTAGTTATTGTTTTATATTTGAGTTCTAGTAATATTATGTTGTATGTATAAGTCCCAATCCTGTTCCACATTTCATTATATTATGCCAAATAAGGGTTTGCTACTTATAATTCAGTATTATAAAACTTAATTAGGTTATAACAACATACAAATTTAATTCTGCTACATCCCGATGTCTGTATAAAACACGTAACTGATTGAAATGGTGTATTATGATTGTTTATGTCAACGCATTTAAAGTTCAAAACGGAAATAGTTCATTACGGAAATAGTTAAATATTGATGGTTCCAAGTCCAAGCGTCATATAAGGTCAGTATACGACTAACATGTACCGCATCTATCTTTTCCTTCTTTCCTGTTCCACATTTCAGTATATAGTCTACTTCAGAATGTCCTATTATTTCGTATGGATCGAAATATCTTTGTAATAGTTTTTCACTTCTTCTTTTCTTTCTTATATGCTTAAATATTTTTACTATGTCGCCAATCTTATATTCTAAATAACGATGCTTTTTATCGTATCTATCTTTCTTTGTCAGCATCGTTTCAGTATCGCTGTAATTTCCACAGCTCAACTTCGAACTTCTCTTATGCTCTTATGCTTTATACTGTTTCGTGAGCAACCTTAATACCGCATCTGTTGGTAATACGGGTTTTCTGCCGTACATCTGTACATGTATATAAGCTTAACATATCCGCTAATGTTTTATTGAACCTTTCTGTTAATCCGTTACAATTTGGTCTGTATGCCGTTGTATAAGTTTTCGCAATTCCCACAATCTTTATATGTTCTGTCACCATCTCTGATTGAAAAATTTTGCCTCTATCTGATAACAGTTTCTATGGGCACCCGTCTCTACTTATTATATTTTCGAATAAGAACTTCGCTACTTCCTCGGATTTTCCTGATTTCAACGCTCGACATTCAACGATGTTGCATAGGCTGTTGCAACTACTGTCATGATGTTTTCCTGATTAAGTTCTTCTTAACGGTCCTAATAAATTAATTACCATTTGTTGGAATGGTACTGCCTCTATCTGGTACTATCTCTATAGAAAAAACTAACCGAATTGATACTTTCAGAAGATGTTCCTGACTGTGTTCCTATTAAACTATTTTTTGTTTCAAAATAGATGGCCTATTACTTTTATTATTTATGGAGAATCTCCCAGACGAAATTATCAACGACCGGAACTCACAAAATGTATAAATGTATCAACTGTACCTTCACTATTATCTGGACTTGATTTAACACGTTATAATTTTCTCTGACGAGGTGATTTCATAGTGATAACAGTCTTACGTGATGTTTTTGGCATATCTATAGTGTAAAGTGCACCAGGTTGTGTATTACTGGACAAAATTATAGGATTATCAATATCCAACAGATTTTTCGCTGACGTACCTGGAACCCGTGAGTTTTCAATAATTTTTTTGTTTGGTACTCTTTGACCTACTACTTATAGGAATTTTTATACACGATATAGAGAACACCAGTACGCCCTAAGAAGATCTGACCTATATTATTCCCATTATGCAAATCACCTCACTATCAGTAGTCATGTGAATGGAACAATAGAACATTCAATGGAAATAATGAAATATTACAACAAAAACCTAGAGGTGATGGAAATATACAGCAGCAATATAAATGATATTACATTAAATCAACAAACAAATTGTAAATTCATCAGTATTTTAGCACCTCTAAAACTACATCCGACAACAGTGCAATTAACGACAATAGCGCCATCGACAACAACAGTCGTATCAAATAGAACATAACCTAATTAGTCAATTTAAATCAAGGTTTGAGAACGCTGATGGATGGATGCCCGAAACCGGTCACAAAGTAAGTGATATAGTGTTTTCGACGTATAAAAACAATGGAATCATTATAATGGAACACGTTACAATTACTATTAACAAG
>WYDF02009995.1:0-18022 GCA_009867245.2 Adranes taylori
TATTGTTGTCTTGGCCGGGTTCTTTGCAGTAAATTTGACTACTTCTGTTTTTCCTGCATTTACTTTCATTTTCCAGCGCTCGAAGTACTCAGCCAGCTTGTTTAGGCACTCTTCTCCTTCTAAGTTGGTATTTAGCAGTGTTTCAATAATATCAATCCAGCGGGTCGGTGATCTATCCCGGCCTTGTGGTTTACCTTGTATTACCACCTTGTCCATATTACCACATGGCCGACAAACGTGAGTATTCTTTTATAGACGGTGCTGGACAGTCTTAGGAATGGTTGCATTTCTTCGGAGACAGAAATATCACTTCGTCGAGTTGTCCAAGGAACTCTTAACAATTTTCTCCAGCACCACATTTTGAAGGCGGCTTGCCTTCGTCGATTCGCAGATTCAGAAGCGTAAAGCGCAACAGAAAACACAAGAGTTCTGACAAGATTGATTTTAGTGAAACGGTTTATTTGACATATTACACTTAGTGAAGTCATGACCTTTCTGGCTAATTGATATCTTTGTCGTATTTCCGGCTCACGTTGACATGCAGTAAAGCCATGAAATGTGTTTGTATTGGGGTCTTTATCATGATTTTGATTTACAATCATAATCTTAGTTTTGTTGGCATCGATTTTAAGCCCAAACTTCTCACTAACGATTTATAATTTATTTATTAACCTTTCTAGCACATCTCGACTTTTAACTACGTACTTCATAAATTAATAAAAACTGTAGAAAACACATTGACTGAATTTAAATTTTAATAGATCTGTAAAGTCATCGTTTTTGCGATTCTTTCAATTTTGTTCAATGGTTTCTCGGAAAAATATTTTGATTCAATGTTCAGCTTATGATTTAGCTTAGCGGAGTTAATGTTTGAGCTTAACTTAGCGTATTGTGGATGATTAATGATTACCAATCATCGATGATATGTTCGGTTTTTTTTTGCATATATTACACTTTAAGAACATGACGTATGAAGACTGTTACCACGTGCGAATATAATATATTACAACCATAATAGTTCTATGTCCTTAGAAGCGTAAATAAACTAATAAATATTACAGTTGCAATTAATTTATACATTGTTTGACAAACACTAATATCTATTCAGTATTCAGTAGATAAGTTCCAGTATAACCAAACAATATATCATATGATAAAAGTTTGAATCACGTACATGAAATATTATTAAAAACTAGCGGACTCGGCAAACGTTGATCCCCTCCACGTGATCCCCATATTTGCCTACGGTGCAGACAGCACTGTTGTCCGCATTGCCGCCTATATTTTATTTTAATTTAGGCTGGAATGTATTTTTCCAAATTATTCTCCAGATCTTCCAGATTTTTTTTTAAATTCAATTGAATCAACCAAATATGTCGTTCCTATCTTTAGTTAGGATTTAGAGTGTATACGAAAATTATAATTTTGGCAGTTTGTCCGAACTCTCTGACTTTCCTTTGTAATTGTCCCGTTTTTCTTTTCTGAAAACTTCTCCAGGACTATAACGAACGAAACAAAAAAAAAGAATTACGCATATCCATCGTTCGAATAATGAGTTATGGTTTGGATTCATACAAAAATCCCATAAAACAAACACTTTCAGGTTTTCCAGAATTTTCCGGATAAAAGCAATTAGCCAAATGGATCCAGACGGTTTCAAGTGATGCGCTTACCAACGAACAGCATTTAATTTTGATTTATATATTACAATAGATTCCTAAACCTATAGGTTGAATGTGTAACATTCACTTTGTAATTAGCCACACATTCCTTTGTGACTGATCAGTCAAGTGCAATCTTTATCGTTTTAAAGATTGAAATTTGATGATGATTGTAAATAACCATCGTAACATGGGGCACTATAATGATAAAATACTTATAATTATTAATATTATATACGCTTACTAAACTATTTTTGACCAACTGACGGACAGCAATAAGATTTGGAACAATTTTTATAGAGAAGGAAACCCGAAATCTTTTGTAAATCTAGTATAGCTTTGTACAGGCCTAAAACATCTGATGAGCCAATTAAATTAAAATATATGTTGAAAACGCTATTGTTATATCCAATTGCAAGCAACTTAGTCTATTGCTTCGTGAAAAAGGGTTTAGCTTGTTAAGCCTCAACTGAAGAACGCATTATAAAATATTACCTTTAACTTATCAGTTTAAGAATTGTGTAATTGCCAAGCATACAACATTGTTTAAAATAACAATGTTTCACTTATTTTACTCACATTTGTAAGACTGCGGTGTATTTCAAACTAATTTCAAATCCATGTATTCGGAAGTAAAAAGCAGATGGCGCCATCTTGTTCCGTGGTTAAATCCTGTATTAAAATGTCATTAGCAGTCATCAGTCATTATAAGATTGATTGTGCCTAGAAAAATATATTTACTTTAGTATTCCAAATAAATAAATTATTACACGGGGAGTACATTAGGTAACATTTTTTTGTTTTTTCTTATACATTATAATAGAACCTAAAACATGTTTCTGCAATAGCCGATCCAAAAATATTTATTTAACACAAGTCATTTAACACTTCATGTAAAGGTTTTGATGCAATTGACAGTGATGCTAATTTTCAAATATGTATTATTACATTAATGCATTTACTACTAAAAAACTACTGAGTCACTACTAAAAAACAAAATAATTAGCTGACATATACTCAGTTTTGCCAATTATTTTTGTGCAATTAATCTGTGATAGATTGAGTTTGACAAAATAATTTCTGACCTGGAAAATTCTCACTACTAACATAGGGTTGAAACTATACTAACGCATGCAGGCGAGTATCGAGAAATGTGGCGTGTGGGTGAGGGGGCTCAAATCCCTCCCCTTAAGTGTGCGCCTGTACACAAATTGTTATCAATTTTCAATTTTTCTGACAGTATTATTAACACAAACGATAAACGCTTATTAAACCGAATAAAGTTGATTGTGTAATTTATTGTCATATATACACATACGTAAAAATTGAAACTACTATAATTAAAATATAACTTTAATTAAGAAGCGTAAATATATTAAGATGTGTTATATACATTCTTTCGATTTATAAAGATTGTCAAGTTTGTTTTATATTTTCTCTTTAGTAATGTAATTACACATATCAGAAAGCGCTAAATCACGATAAGTCATGAGAATTGTCATCGCTGTAAATATATAGACGTTCTAATGAGAGCCAGAACTATATCCTGCTCTAATACACTACTCTCGAGCTTATAGGTACACTGACGTCACGAACATCAAGTCCATATGATTTGTGATTCGTTTACGTTCGTTCACTTAACTTTCAAGTTAATCCAATGAACCTGTTTTATATAATAAGCATAGTTTGACATAGGGACGTATCAATTTTCAGAATATTTTCGATATGTAATAGAAATACAAATTCTGATACGGTAGAAAGCAGTGGTGAGTTAAATTGTTATAAAATCACCGGTAAACGTTTTAGGTTAACCGAAATAATTTCGTTTTAATACAGTATATTTTAATACGTATTTTAGGGGCTCTTCTTGAAGTAAAATGGCGGATATCCGAAGTAGCGTTTTGACACAAGTAATATTCGTTTATCGTTGGTTAATTGCAATAATATTTATTGACGTTTTAAAATGCATTTTTTTAGACAAATAATAATTCCTACAATCCTTATATATCGAAATGGAACACATTGTTTGATAATGGCGCCCAATGGATAGCATTTAAACCTCAACAAGGGCTTAAAGTGTATCCTTGCTTTGCTTGTAAAGATATGTAAGTATTATTTAAATGTTTTGAATAACACTTTTTGAAGTAAAATAAGCAAGGTTTATAACCTCAAAATTGCATAATTTTATGTCCATAATTATTGTCGTGTAGACTGCTTTCTTGAAGTATGATTTGAAATTTCAAATATGCGGATAATGAATACATTATAGAATTATTTCTAAACAAGTTTTATTATCCAAAAAGTAATAAACAAATATTTGATAAATTGTCAGTTGCATCTATCTATAAAGTTTCATAGGTACAACCAGTTTAATATAAACTTTATTCAGTAATTCGAGATAAATCTCACAAAAATGTTACCCTACATACAGTATTACAAAGATAACAATAATAATGGAATAATATTAATATGAAAATATATAGTCACTGCAATGAACATAGTACAATACAAGACAATCAATAGTAATAGTACAATGTACAGTTACTTATCAACAAATTTCTTTATCTATTTATCCAATTTATTTATCAGCAAATCTTTATTTCGTTAGCTATTATCGAGGATATTAGTAGATTTTAAGATCCTTAATATTTGATTTAAATATTTTAATATTGTTCATGTTCGGATGACTTATGGTACTTTGTTATAATACTTTGTTCCAAATCTGGTTACATCACATTTGATTCTGTTTGTGCTGCTGAATTCTGTATGCAAAATATTTCTCGTTCTTGTCATATAATTATGCATTTCATTATTGGTTTTATATCTTGTAGTCTTGTTAATCTTTTTGTATTTTATATTTTGAATGAGGCATTATTCATATATGTGTATTTGTTTTATATTTAAGATATCGATGTGTTTGAAAACTTCAATTGTAGCGGTTCTATATGGCAGTAAAATTGCTTTAATCGCTTTATTCTGTAACATCTGGAGGCTGTTTATTAAGAAATGTGGTTAGTTTCACCATACAAAATTTAGGTAACTCAGCTGAGAATGAATATGTGCGTAATATATTGTTTTAGGAGTGGAGGGTGGCACAATGTGTTTAATCCTGTGTAAGATTCCAGTCATTGGGGCTATTCTATTTCTTATCTTGTCTGTATGACCAGTTTAGCTTTTCATTCAGTAATAGGCCTAGGTAACTAACCGCTTCACTAATTTTCCATATGTTTGTGTTAACATAGATCTCCGTTAGATTATTTATATTTGGTGTATTAGAGATTAAAAATTTTGATTTATCTATATTTAAAGAAAGGAGGTTAGCTTGAAGCCATCTTTGGATAATACTAAGGTCTTTTTTAATTTGTTAATAGCCTCCTCCGGATTTTGGCCTTCATATAGCATTGCGGTATCATCTGCATAACAGTACACACTTCTTATTAAGTTCAAGTTAAAAAGGTCACTTAATATACGATATGAAAAAGGTGGACCAAGTATACTACTCAGGTATATTGATCCACACTAATTATATTGTTTTGCGCAAGGTGCTCTTTTATTCTAATATTAATAGCCATTTCAAATAACTTAGATAATACGGTTAAAACCGATATGGGCCTAAAGCCTCCAAGTTCAGTGGAATTACCTTTGTTTGGAATAGATGTAACCTCTGCTGTCTTAAATATCTTTCGGAATTTGCCACTTTATAAACTCTTGTTAATTAGATCTTTTATATGACTTTTAAGGATTGCTACCAATATTTTATACACAGTGGGATACAGTCATGCTCACTAGCGATATTACTTTTTAGACCTTTGATTAGGTTTGAGACTTCCTCATTTGTCACATGTCTGAATTGCGCCTTATATTTCATTACGATACCGCTATATTCCCAATGTAGATTATCTGTTCTGTTTTTTTCTTTCATTTCATCTGCCATATCAATTCCAAAATTAGTATAATACTTATTTAGTTCTTCGACTATTTGTGTACTATGTGTGATAGTTTTATTATCTGTTTTAGATCACTTCTCGAATTATAGATCAGTTTCTGCTAAATGCTAAATCTCATAGTTTATAACTGTTCAAACTTGCCGATACGGATATGCAGCTTTCTGACGTTATTTCAGCACATATACACAATGTGAAACATTTTATTGAAAGTTTAATTCTTAAACTATTTGGAAATGTTTTCGTTCCAAGTATGTAAATCTTATCAGCACTGAAGTGTTGCTAAGAATTTCAATTAATATTTCACCAGCTTTTATTGAAGGTTGTGGACAACTTTCTGACGTTTTGTGGTCGACTGCTGTCTGCGTCTAGGATATCTGAATTATAATATCTCCTAATTCATCTCTTTTACAACTCAATTTCACTATTTTGTATACTTATTTTACTGTTACCTGTAAATGTATATACATAAATGTTTTTTCTCAATTATCATACATTTAATTTTGTTTTGTGTGGCTTAGTTGATTATATTACTGATATCACATATATTACTGAATACTAAATCCAAATTTCTTGCTTGGCTATTCGGTACATTTATCAATTGCAGAAAATTATTAGTAGGTGAGTCCACATCACAATGAGCAATTAATCAAAGTTCTCACCACACTCCAAGAAGCGTTATGTACATACTGTCGTTTATAATCTACTCCGATAGTAAATTTTATGCTTCGAGTGTACATTGATACAAGTAATTGCTTTCCTTTTAAATACTGGGAAATTCACTTTCTGTGTTTCACTGCCATAACATTCCGCCGCCCAAAAGCTTTAAACTAGTATTTACATTTCTTGTATTGTTTATTAGTATTATTTAAATAAAAAAAAATCTTTTCTAAATATCAAATTCAGGTTTAGTTGCCGTAGTTCCTTTATCGACCATGTGAATCGACGAGCAATGCAACTGCTCTGGCGTTGTCGTGCTTGCCGTGACTCTACTACAGCGCGTGCATCTTCAACACTGCGTAAGCAGTTGAGTGGAGAAGCACCAATCATCTTTTACAATTCCTGTGCATTGTTATTGCATATTAGAGATCATATAACTTCAGTACCATGTGGTAAGTTTATAAATACTATTTGTTGTAAATATTGTTGTAGCTGATAGATTGTTAGGTTATACCGTTATATTTTATTAGAACTATTATCTATTGTAAAGGTTTTAAGCTGTTTAATCAACTTTTAATAATTTAAAACTAGAGTGGCTAAAATTCGCTTAGAGGGCTTTAGACGTTTTTCTAGATATTCTGTGGTTTCGGTGAGTTAATCTCGGATTTTATTATTTTATTTTTATATATTTCTCTGGGGGCATTAAAGTGTATACTATTATTTTGGTTTTTTTAATTTAGGGATACGGTTTCGGTATCTAAACTCTTATACATATAGTTTATTTATTGTTTGTGTAATTACAATAATTAATTAAGTAAATCTTTATCAAGTAAGGCTGCTATACATAATATTTGTATATACATTTTGTATGTAAATATTATTATATTATTTATATATAAAAAGAGTGAGGAATATATTAATATCATAGTACTCCGCTGCAACGACCTCAAGATGCACATGTGCGACACGCCGTTTAGGGCTCATGATTTATGCATTGATACATCTACACTGATATACTTTGAAAGGCTAAAGCTTTTGCTTACCTTGAGCTTTTCTGACCTCTAGAAAAGCTATGTGGTTATTGTGATAAATGAAGGTTAAATTTGGAGATAAAAACACCAAACCCTTTCACTATATTAACCTTGTTTATTTGGATATTATTAACTCTATATGTGAAGTGTACAGAATGATTTAATTCGTTCAACTACACAAATTACCAATATTTGTTAATAGTGGGACATAGATTATTATCAATGACTATTTTGTGGGATTTGTAAGATCTTATACTTTCGCTTATAATGATCTAGTTTTTATGAATTGAGAAGATTTTACTATCGAAAAAGCAGAAGATTTTCTATTTCCGGTATCCGTTCATCATAGTGGTTATAGGTGTAGTTTTACAATTAGGGGTAAACCACCTCTACAGTGTGAATCCTACTTTCTTGATTTTAAAAATGCAGATTATATAAATATTAATAATTTCTTGGCCTCGATTGATTGGAATCGTATACTAAGCAACTCGAGTGTTAATGAAGTATTTAATTCTCATTAACACTCGGTAATTCAGTATGTAAAGCATGTAAAGAAAATTACATCTTTGGAAAAACATCTTTGGAAGTATGCCCAAACGGCATACCTAAAGTTGTCAAAAAACTGAATGGAAATATTAATTGAGAAAGCAGCTCCAACTTACATACGTAGTACCAAAGTGTTGGCGGTATGAAGACAAAACTTGTAGAATTTATGTGTTATAGAAATTATGTTAATTATGACCTGTCTGTTAATACAGTGGAAACCTGTCTTTCAAATAAAATCAATGATCCTGAATTAGCTCCCTTAAATTATAATGTCATCCGTTTGGATTATAGCTAGGAAAATAGTAATAAAACTCGTGGTGGTGGTATCATCATTTTTATAAAGAAATCAGTTGCAGTTGAAAGAATTACTTCCTTGTTTAACGTCGTTAAACATGATTTCCTTAAACTATTGTTGGGATAGCGTATATTCCTCGTGCCTCACCATGGATCAAACACACTCACCATGGGGAAACCATATAGAAAATAACTGAGTGTTTCAGTGATTATAAAATTATTTTTACTGGCGATTACAACCTACCAGACTGGCTATAGGATTACGACTGCATGTGTTTGATTGCAAAATGCTTGCCGAATTCAGTAGTCAATATTTGGATTGTATATTTGTCTTCAATCAATCTTAAACAAATGAATGGGATTCATAATGAACAAGGCATCTTTCTAGACTTCACGAAATTATATGTGTTAGATCAAATGACCATTTGCTTTCTGAATCAATACATTATTATCGTATGACATAAAAATAATTGTCGGTCCAAAGAAAGTTGGCAATCTTAAGACATGAAATATATTTTTTGATTATATGTCCGCTGATTTTAATAAACGATTATTAGTCAAGTTTTTTATGATGTACTCTATCAAGGAATTAATCTTTACGTCCTACAGAAAACCAAAACAATTGACTAGTTTTCTACATGGTTTGGTTATTAATTAAAGCGATTAATATGCAATTAAAAAGTAGCCCACAAAAATATATGACAACAAGAAACAATACCGACTGCATAGAATTTTCTGATTTACGTTAAAATTATTTCCAAAATGTATTTTGGAAATATTTTCAAGATAAAAATAGGTTAAATGCTTTTCCCAGTATGATAATCATTGTTATGAATCAGGTAATAACGGTAAAGATATTGTTATTCTTTTTGCTGCGTATTTCTCTGAAATATATAATATAACGAATGCTCACATATTCCCCTACAATAATTACCTGATCGACTATTCGATTAATATTAATTGTCCGTCCATTATTGAAGTTGATGTTTTAAATAGTGTAGACGGTTACCTAATAAATTCCAAATTGACGCTGGTAACATTTCAGGTGTACCTACTTATAAAAAATTGTTCGTATACCTTATGTAAACCGTTATGCATACGTTTTAAACTATGTCCCTAGGGTCAATTCCGATGCTTTGGAAACATAATTTTATTACTCCTATCTTAAAAAGAAAAAGTTTTCTTTAGAAAATAATTTAATTGCATCTGTAAACGGCTGAATAATTCCAAACAGGCGATAGAAGCAAGATAAAGAATTATCATACTATTTGTAACTAATCTGCCATTCCGAAAATTCTAGATAGCATCATATTTGACTTTCTGAACTGACAATGCAAACCATTATTTATTACGAACAACATGGTTTTGAAGCAGGGTCGATGGACGGTGACCCGCCCAATAGTATATACATCTCAATTGTCGGATACCCTGGAGGGTGATGTACAGGTGGACACAATATACACCGATTTCTCCAAGGTATTTGACAAAGTCAATCACAAGTTGTTGCTAATGAAACTTGAAGTGCTTGGTTTTCATCCTGGCTTAATTAATTGATTTCGTAGCTTCTTGACTTTGAGAACCGTAAGAGTAAAAATTGATAATTTCCTATCTGTGAAAATATATGTTCCTTCAGGTATCCTTCGGGTATTGCTCTCCCTCCTTCGTTCAATTTATTTATTAATGACGTACACTCTTGATTTCCGAATTGTCAATTTCTTGGCTTTGCCGATGATATAAAAATTTTCAAACGCATTATTTCACCAATTAATTACAAACTGATTTAGATAGATTCTCAGAATGGGTACACAGGAATCTTCTTTTCCAGTCATTTATGTCCACTGCTGAATGTAGGCCAGCTGTCTCCATCTTTCCCGATCCAGTGCCTCATGTTGCAACGTAGTTCCTGATCTTCTTTAAATATAGTTTGTCTGTCGTTCAGACGGCCTTTCCAACGGTCTTTTTGTTGGTGGCCCCCATTGAAGAATTGTTTTGGTCCAACGATCTGATTATGTGCTCTGCCCAGTTCCATTTTACTGACGCTATACTTTGCATGACATCAACGACTTTGGTTTGTTGTTGGATCCATTCATTGGTCTTTTTGTTTCTTAATTATATTCCCATCATACTTATTTTCGTTGCTGTTTTGGTTACCATCAATGTATTTGCAGATGTTTTAGCCAGTGTCAAAGTTTCGGCTCCATAAGTTAGAACTGAAAGGACACATGAATTGAACACTTTCCTTTTCAAGCTAGTGTTCATTTTACACTTGAAAATGTGTCCGAGATTTCCTAATGCTGCCCAACCGAGTCCTATTCTTCTCCTTACTTCAGCAGTCTGGTTTTCCAGACCTAATTTTAGATTGTGACCAAGGTACTTGTAATTATCGACAACCTCAACGACGTCATTTCCAATTTGACTAGCATCAGCAATGTTAGAAATGATTTTGGTTTTTGATAAATTCATCTTAAGGCCAATCTTCTGCGATTCTTCGTCGAGTTTTACCAACATTGTTTCTAGTTGTTCTAGGCTCGTTTCTATGGTTAAGACATCGTGAGGCTCAGAAACCTACCGTGTAGATATGCTTAAACAACCTTGAGTATTTAGAATCAGCACGACGTTCATCCAGAGAATCTAATATCGACCAGATCGCTACTGAATCAAATGCTTTTTCAAAGTCTATGAAGACAAATGCGATTTTTTTACACATCTCAATTAGAGTTCTTACCACTCTAAGCTTGTTCAACGGGTTGGTAGAAGTCTAGTTTCTTTGTAATTCGCCTGGTAATCACATTATAGGCCTTCGTAAAATTCTTTTGCGACATTTAATATCTTATTTCGATCAGTTTGTATCTCTCTTGCATTATCTCTTAATTTGAAGATTTGCTTTTTGGCACCCGTTAGCTTTGATCTAAAACTTTCATGTTTCCTTTGGCTTCGATAGCATTTGCGGTCAATTTCACGTTATAGTTTCGCAAATCTGTTCTCATTTACTTGTTGATGATTCTGGTGATATCACATCGGAATAAGTGCACATGCTGACATTTAATTATCACATAATGGGCATGGTGATGATGTACTGAAAACGACTTGAATATTAAATCAACGTGTGATAAATATCTTTCCTTAATTGAAAGAACTCAGAACAAGTTCTTCAGATTTTGCTCTTTGAAGATGAACATGAGGATATCAAATCATGAATATGATACCATCTGTACTGATCTAAATGTAAATAGCCTTGACCAACGCCTAATATTAATGAGATACAAGTGGTCTCTTTGTCCTCATGAAAATGTTTATGTCATGCACATAGAACCTATGGAGACCACATTAACAATACGCTTGAGTTTAATCTTTCTCTTCAATTTCAAACTTTAAATTAGTGGTTAATAGAACAATTCTAAGTAACTAAATCTGATATTCACAGCATTTATTGATCCGTTGGGAGAGGTTACGTTGGACAGTGCTTTGATTGTTGCCATTTATTTGGTGTTAAGCTTAACAAAGTTAAAGAAATAAGGGACTTAAGAATTTTATTTGATCAAAAATTGGGTTTCGCCGTTTTTTTTTTTGTTAAAAGACTAAAATAGGCTAAACTTACTAACATTGGTAAAAGATTTCGTGGCGATAGGGTGTCAACCCCCCCCCCCTCTCGGGTGCGCCAGTGATTTGATATATATGTATTTAAATGTTTTCTTAATGCAATGCATTCATGATGATTTCTGTTTTTGCACAATTATATGTAGTAGTAAACAATGGCGCGGTAATATCAGAAGTAATCGATCTCGATGATTTAATCAGTTCAACTTCTCTACCGCCTGCGATGTATGGTTTTCTTCCACATCCTAACATTCCGATTCTGTACAATTTTCCCGAAACCGATTGCGAACTGATGCTGGAATTAGCGGAGAATGGAGAAGATGTGTCATCGCTGACGCAAACTCAGCAGCTTCTTGGGACGTCACAGGAGAGAAACAATTTAATCAATACGAAATTTTATTCACCACAACCGGAGAGTGAAGGTACTTACGTAAATAATAGAATGGAGCAAATAATATTTGATGCTAAGAATATTTATTTGTTTTGATAATTACTATATCTTTTGACTAAAATTGCTCGCAGTGGGATAATAATAATAATAATTTATTTCCATTATGATCTCATATAAATTACATTTACATATATAAAGCGGAATAATCAAGAATGACGTAATTTGTAATTAAAATTAAAATATTAAATTAGTGAGTAAAATTAAAAATAAACTGTCCAGAACAACCATATCCATGTAGAGGAGCTCGCCTCTGATTATTCTTCATGTACATCTCCAATGCTTTGTAAGGGCACTTATCAATAAGTCACTGCTTCACGTTTTATTTGAACTTCGTTCTATTCTCTTCAAGCCTAATATTCCCTGGGATGGTGCTATGAATTTTGTGGCGAGGAGGTGGGGTTCGTGGATGTTCAGAATGTTCTGCATTCGAAAACGGTTTTTGGCAGTGTGCTTTATGTGTTGTTCCGGTCATGAGGCGAATCATTCTCTTTTGAATCAATAGTACCTGACGGCTTAACGGCAATATTCCTCAGTACATTATTGCCATAATTCATGACGGACTGAAAGCACGCATAGTAGGCTATTATTAAAATTATCAAGTTCAGCGCTGGTAGGTATTTTAGCATGAAGCAGGCTTTACTTAGCTTTTTTGTTGCTACATCTATGTGTGGCTATCATATCAAATTTCTGGTGAGGTTGACGCCTGATCTGTTATTGGGTGGCTTTTGTGAGTGTGTCATATTAACGGGTTTGTTTTGTGATGCGGATTTAGAGAGAAGGCCACCACTTAATTTATCCGTATTTAGAGCAAGACAATTTCTCTTTGTCCATTTCGAAATTTAGATCATGCTGCTTTCTATAGCTTTTATTGCGTTGCTCTTTATTATCAGCGCTGACGATGTGCGTAATATCGTCGGCGTGCATGTCAAATTTTTTAGCTGTGACTGTTTGACAGTGTGTTAATTAATGTTACTTATAGTAGCGGTCTTAGTGTGCTCCCCTGAAGTATTCCAGAATTAATCTTCCTGGGCACCGACCAATACCGCTTCCGTTTGCCTGAAATATAGCATGGTTGATGCATACATTCTGGTTTCTCTCTGATAAGAATGTCATTATCCATTAATTGGGTACTCCACGTATGCCAAAGCTTGATAGCGTGGATTCCAACACTTTCTGATGTACGCAATCAAACCCCTTCGTCATTGTAAAAGCATCCCATTGCAATAAAATGCGCGATTTTAGACATAGAGGTTTTAGCAGGTTATACACAGATTTTGGAAATTTGACCAAATCCATGATATTAAACCAGAATACATATTTTTTTATCATGTTGCATACTCACTTGTTTTTTAATAATTATGTAGCATACAAACAAATAAATGCAGGGGATCATAACTAAATTGAAAAATAAAAGGTTCCAAACGCTCGATGGCGTGATTCGTTATTTATTATGAAAAGTAGGACAATAAATTGTGACTCCAACGCTAAATCTGGTAAACTATATATTCGAAACTGTAAATTCTGACCACTTGAAAACAGCAACCAATCTTCGAAAGAAAGAAGGATGCGTAGCTTTTGTCAGCCTTTACAAAGATACTTCAGTTCCATATCTTTGAGAAAATGACTTCATTTGCTGACCGATTTGATCTTATACAAGAGCAACATCATACATAGATTTAGAAAATATAAATCCACACTCCCAGCAATGGTTGAAACTTTCAATAAAATCCTAGAGGATATTTAAGAAAGGAGATATTCTATTGTGATCAGTTGAAGGCCGTTTCACAGATTACTAAATGCACTGTTGACTTTTGAATATACAGGGCAAATATATGAAGTATTAACATCTTATCTTTTAGGTAGAAACAACTGTGAACTGAGATAGTAATATCTCACACAGTAGAGACATTAATATAGGAGTCCCACAAGGTAGTATTCTATCTCTTAATTACTATACATAGGAGACATCACAAGGGCCCTAACCAACTGCATAATTTAATAATTACATTTTAATAATTCTTTATTAAAATATATTATTTTGTCGTTTCATGATTCATTAATATTATTGATTCTAGTGTCTTATTTCTGAAGCAATCACTAATTCGTGTAATTTGTTTTATAGGCAAACGATTCATTCCAATGATAGCTAGTTTTCTAACATTTGCTATGAATAATTCTCAAACAAAAAATGATAACGCAATGGCGGAAAGTAGACTTATTCTCAGACAAGTCTCAAAGAAAATACCACTTTGCATTTTTGTCGAATGTCCGGTTAGCATACTTATTGAACAGCTATCTTTGAATAGTCACATCAGCAATACTTCAAAGAGAATAAGGAAACGTGTTAATACTCATAATGATAATACAAATAACAAGAATCAGGAAAATCATCTAACAGATGGTGGTGAAACTAGGGTTCCGATAATTAGGAGACCAACAATAGATAGTGTAGCTTCCAGTGAAGGAACATCTAGTTCGTTAATTATTGATATTAAAGAGGAACCTATTGACACGGATCTAAAGTGAGTTTATCTAATTTTTTACGTTTTTTATTATTTTGTACTTTCTGCAATTTTATTAAGAATGTTTTCATTGAATACACTAAAAATAAAACATGCTGCAGAAGTGTAAGGTCACTATGCCTAGCAATTTGATTTCTTAATGTTATTAAGTTGGTAATTGTTTTAAAATCAGTTTAAGATGTTTAAAGTGTGGTAAATAAATTATATTTCAAAGCCCTCAACATTTAATTCAGTCCAGATTTTTAGTTTCCTTGTCTAAATATGAGATAAAATATTTAGAATCTCTCTGCTTCTCGGTTCTACATATCTTCTTTTTTAACTTAAATTTTTGCGAACAAAACAAGTTATAGCTTAACTAGGTTCTGCAAACTCTGAAGGGGGGGTTCATAAGAGGGTATTATTAATAGAATGAAAATAAAACATCAGGAAGACATAGTACAGTACCTAGCCGTATATTGAAAGAGTTAAAATACCGACTAGTAGATCGTATGGTGCATCTGGTCACCATATAATCTACTATAAGAAACTTTTTGAAAATGGAATTTTCCCTGATAATACGAAGAAACATTTTCTTTTAGTGTATAAAAAAATTTGGGTTTAGTAGTGGATGCTATTTATGAATGTGCCATGTTTGTTGCAATAGGAAAAAGAATTCCGCGAGAAACTCGTGTAAATTGTGCTCGTCTGGATTGCTTCACTCCTCGTGTGAATTGCAATTCATTGTGTTAGTATTTTTCACACGAAAAAGATATATAATTGTAATGTATTGCCATTTGTTATGAAAATAAATGTTAAATGTTTTTAAGGCAGAATATAGATAATTAAATGTTTAAAAGCTAACAAAAAATTGTGTATTTATCTAATGATTGAAATTAATATAATCATCAGTATCTTTGAAAAAATATAGATTTGTTTGTTCTTTGAAATCATCACCCCGCTAGTTTTGTGGTATAAACACCTGGCTGGAATCAGGAGCCTCTGGTTCCATTCCCGAGTGGAGTTATTTTTTCAAAGACACAATGATTATATTAATTTCAGTTATTACATTAATTAATTACATTGAGTGACTCATAACTCATGAAAACACCTTCTTGTGTATTTATACTGTCATAATCACTTGTCATTTTCGTACAGTGCTTCGCCACTCAAGAGATTAAATTCCTCTGCTTTTAGTACAGCGAATGATATCGATTATGACTCCACTATTGACGCACACAGTATAAAATTGGAGGATAGATATGAAGATTCTACACCATTAGTTCAACAAGTCCAACAAAATCATGCTGTTTTTGATAGAGGAGTAACCGAATGTGTTGAAGATATTTTGCAAACAGCTTCGATTCAACTGCGTACTCCACCACCTTTATTCAATAGTGGAACGCAAGTTAGACGAAATGCACCAGTAACGAAAGAAAATATTTATGTGACACCAAACAAAAAGAGGAAGAAAATTAAGAAAGCTGTTTCTTCAAACGCATTGTTAGCAAGGTAAAACCATGATAAAACTATTGATCTTAAAAACTTAATTATACAATCATCAAATTTTTTCAAAATATTCTATATTTTGTGTTAGATGATATAATTTCAGATATTATACATGTAACGCCTAACGTAAATATTTTACGCTTAATGTAAATATTTTACATGTAACGCTTAATGTAAATATTGAGAGTTGTTTATCTAACGTCTTTATTTCAAGGTAATCTAAGTATAGGACGGAATACCAACAAGGAAATTATCATTACAATTTTTAAATTGATCAAATGTCTGAGAAAAGCGTGAGTTCTAGATTAATGGCGCCATTTCACCTATTGTTATAAGGGATCATCAGCATATTCTTTATTGGGAGCATCACTATAGTAACCAACGGGCTAACTCACTGGACCACCACCCCCTGCTTGATAGAAATGAAAATCCGTCTTATGAATTATCAGTTTCTAACCATAATTACATTACATGTATATAGACGAGTTGGTAATTGATAAATCTTATTAGTCGATATAGGCCCTAATGCAAAAGAGGGTGAGGTAAGGCATTGTACCATATCATAACGAGAGATATTTAAGTGCAACGAAGAAGAATAAATAACTAAACGAAGAAGACTAAGCATGGTGAGTGAAGGGTCATTTGAACCCTTACCTACGCTATTTTTTCTCTATGGTACATAAAGAATACGCTGAATTCAAATTGTTAAAGTAATTAGAATCTAAATGCTGCTTTTATTATAAAGCACATAACACTGATTATTTGTTTATTTAAACCGGATCATCTTATCAGTATAAATTAAATATATACACAACAGTAAAATAAGATAAAACGACAAAATAAAATTAAATACAATAACACCATGTATACAATGTCGCAATATCAAATTATTTCTATCCAGCAGAATAAAATTAAGTATTACACCAAGTCGGAATACAAATCTTATTAAATTACTACATATTTCAAAGCATATATTAAACATAATAAAGAGCCAACAAATATCCTTGGTTGCTTTAACTATATTTTTAAAATTTCAGAGCTATGATTTAGGAAATTATTTCTGTTGATTTTTAATAGATGTTTTTAAGTTTGATTTTTAATTTATGTAAAGAATCGCTAAATAAATTTATATGCTCTGCTATGTCGTTTGACGCATTCATCATTCTATTTTATTATAGACCCATTAAATATTATAGGTCGTAATGCTAACAAGGAAACTAGCATTACAATTTTGAAATTGAACAAATATCTTAAAAAAGCGAATGGTTCAAGATGTATGACGTCATTTCAGCTATTATTATAAGGGATCATCATCATCTTTTTACGAGGAACATCACTGTCGTAACCAACGACTTAAGTCATTAGGCCACCCACCACCGCCTGCTTGATAGAAAAAATAGCGTGGTTTAGGGTTCAAATGACTTAGTTGTTTAGTCTTCTTCGTGGCACTTAAATATTTCTCGTTGTCATATGATACAAGCCTTATCTCACCTACTTTCTTATTAGGACCTATAGCGACTAATAAGATTTATGAATTACCAACTCGTCTATGAAAATGTAATGTAATATTGAGTAAGTAATAAATAGAGATATAAAAGGATAGGCAAAACTCGACTACGTACGAAAATGTTGCCCTCTCAATTGCTGTAGACTTTTTCAAACTTCTTAAATTAATATTGACTAGTTGAGACTATTGTTTAGCCAGGGTACAAAACAAAGAGCAGAACTTTATTTTAATGTATTTTCATATATATATATATATATATATCTATATGTGAATACATGTGTGGAGTCGTAAATGCATTTTTTTAGGCAACGCAATATTTGTGTT
>WYDF02009995.1:18122-33968 GCA_009867245.2 Adranes taylori
ATATATATATATATCTATATGTGAATACATGTGTGGAGTCGTAAATGCATTTTTTTAGGCAACGCAATATTTGTGTTTATATCGCAGTCTTTTCATTTAGAAAAAAGATTTTTGCCGACTATAGTTTCTGAGGAGAATTCCTTAGTTTGTTTACTTTGATTTTATCTAACGGTACATATTTTGTTTTAAAAATTAGAACGATACAGAGATTGACATTTTTTCGAAACAAAGTACGAAATAAATTCAAACTAATCTTCAGGCTGATACTTATAAATCCATATACTATTTATACATTATAGATATTACATTACTTCCTTCTATCTCATATTATATCTGTTTTCTGTAATTTTCTCCCTCCTCTGTTGTACTTCAACATCCCTCATTAGCTTTACCATAACGTTTTCACAGTTCCTTCTCTCTATTATCCTTATCTTTCATTCGCTAATTGACCACCCATACCTTATTATAACGTTGCTCTATTCTTCGCCCATTCATTCCTCACATCACCTTTTTCGCTTCTCTTCTTTGACAATTCATACACTGCTTTCAGTATCCTGTCATTCTCACTAGTCATTAACTTGCTTCCATATTTCACCAGCTTCTTAGCTCCTTTTACCCAGAACTTATACTCATTTAGCTCTTGTAAAACAAATTCGATAAGACAGTTTATATTCCTATTTCTTCTTATCCTTTTCCCCCGAAATCCTTTTCATGTATTTCGCGCTCATCCTTTCTATTTCTACATCCTTTCTTCCACCGAGTAACCAAATTTCTCCTTCCACACATTCATGAACCGCTCAGCTGCTACCGCTGCCTTTTTCACAATCATATTCACATGTTCTTTTGCTCCCCCATTCCTACTTATCATATACCCCAAGTATTTTACACATTGAACCTTCTCCCCATTTATTTCAAACCAATCACTTTTACTTTCTTTTCCCTTTTTCTTACGTACCATTAGTTTTAATTTTCCCCAATTCACATCAAGCCCATATTCACATTAACTTTCTTTCCATATACCTCTTTCTATTCAACCTCACTATCATCTCTTTCATTTCCTCTCTACTACCAGGCATACACACAACGCCGTCCGCATATCTCTGCGACCATATCTTCTCTTTTCCTAACACCGCTCCTCCACCTTGTCCTTTCTTTAACGTCGATTCTAAATGAGACAAGTATAAATTAAATAGGCTTGCACTAAGGGGACATCCCTGTTTCACTCCTCCATGCACATTAAACTACTCTGACACATTACTTCCAACTCTTGCCCGTACCCTTGCGTCCTTAATCAACCGTTTTACATTCATTCACACACTTTTACCTTATTCATCCTCTTCCCTAAACATTCTCCCTCTAATTTGTCGAACGCAGATGTTAGATCCAGGAACAAGTACAGGCTCCTTCCTGCTCCTATCTCCTGATTAATAATGCAGTTTAGGGTCACTATATCATCCATTGTACTTTTTCCCTTCACAAAACCTGTCTGCGGTCTCGACAATATTTATTGTTTCCTTCATCTCTTTCACATTCCTATTTACTATCCTTGCATAAAACCTATTCATTCTATTTGTTATCGTTATCCCTCTATAACTTTTTACATCCATCCTATTTCCTCTTATGTCCACTGGAATCATTTTTTGCGCTTTTACTTCGTTCTCATTTAAGCACTTCCACAGGCACATCATCTGCATCAGATGGTACTCCCCACTTTAACCTTTCAATTTCTTCTTTCATCTCGTCTTCCCTAATCTCACTATTTATTTCATTTCACTCTTTGTTATTGTTCACCCATTATTATAAAGGATTATCAGCACCTTCTTTATTAGGAGCATCACTGTCGCAATATTTGAAAGACCTCGACTCTTATGCTTAAGCCATTAGTCGGCTGTTTGCTGGATTCGCCTGATGAAAATTCGCCTTATGAATTATTAATTTATGAATGCTGCCAGCGTTACACATGTATTAGATTATGTTGGGAATTGATGTTTTTCAGACGAATTTTCATTGCACCAAAGTCTTAAATATTGGACAATGATGTTCCTAATAAAGAGGCTGCTGATGATCACTTAGAATAATGGGTGAAAGGGTCCATATATCTTGAACTAGGCGCTTTCTAAAGCATTTGTTGTAATTGATTTGTGATGTTAGTTTCCTGGTTGGTATTGCGTACCTATTACTTTAAATAAGATGTTATACTTCAGAATAACAAAGTAGCTTTATTTCCTCATTATAAATGAATTTGTTTTTGCAGATTGTGTCCGGAATGCAATACTCTCTTTTCATATGCCACTTCATATCCTTCGGATTTGACTCCATTAGAACAACACTTGAAAGGTCCAGGAGGTATAGACCGTCCATATAATGACGCTTGGAAATGTATGTACTGTGCATATGTAGCGGCATCACGGTGTTCTCTTCGTGCGCATTCACGTCTACACAATGCAGTTGCACCATTTGTATGTCCCGAATGCGGAACATTATTTTCCACGTATAATATGCTATTGATGCATAATGAAACCAGCTGCTTTCATATGGCGAAACAGGTAACCTTAGTCATCACGCATTTTGTTTATAAGGTATTTTCCTTGTAAGAAATTCTTTTTTTTTTCGTGTGAGAATTGTTTTTTTTATTGTTTCTTATATTTTACATGATGCAAATATTGAAAACGATTTTTTCTCGTTTAAAAGTTTCTGATTGAATAATTTGTTTGAAACATTTGCGTGAAACATTGGTTTGAAAATCTTTTATGAATTTTTATTGGGTAACATTAAGCATTCAAATCCTTCTTAATTTCAGTGGATTTCTAGATCAATCTGGAGGCAATTTGATGTGCATTTACATCTACCATGTATACTTTAAAAAAAATTTTCTTGAGAAATTGAAAACTTTTGTTGAAATTATTTGCAAAATTTGTTGAATAACTTCTCTGAAAGATTTTTTGAAGAATTTGAAAAATTTCATATTTATGTTGAAAGAAGAAATTTAGATGTTTTTTATGCTTGTTTTCGTTTCATATATTTTATTACAAGCAACATATTGGGCCACATTTACAATGCGAAATATTTTTTATGGCAATATCAAAACTAAATATCATTTTTTAACGTAAACCCCCTTAGTTTTATGCCCTCCCCGACGTTTATGGAAATTCACGAAGAAAAACATTCTTGTAGTCTGCATAACCATTCACGCACTTCCTGATTCATTTACTTTGAAATTTCATTCATGCTTGAAGACTTTCATTCTTGTAAGTGGGCCAAGAACATTAGGTATGTAATCTCTGAAATACACTTACTTGTACCCCAAAGTAGTAACTTTTCCTACCGAGAACTGTGTGAGAAATTTGTTGGGTTAGGTTATGAAAATGTTGGGTAAGGTTGCGTTTCTGTGTAAAAGTGTGACGCTATTTTTTGTTCATTCTGTCTGTCATGTTGATGATAGTGCACCCATCATGTCAGTCCCCAAAGTTTCAACCCACATGATCTCAGTCATAATCCTTGCTAGAGAAGCATCTACTTATGACTTGATACTGACGTGAAAGTTCTTCAGAAGCATCAATAAGTTGGTTTTTCAATTTTGTAGTTGGCAGGCACTTTACTAGCGCTTTTTTAGAACGAAAGTGTTGTTACGAATTTTCTGGTACGTGAACGTGCGGAGAGGTGAGATTCGTTCAGGTTTCCTAAGCTTTCCACTAAATTTTGGGATCGGACGAAACGTGGCAAGTTACTACGCAGAGACATAGCTCGTAATTTAACCCAATGTTGACCGGTAGGGGTAGCAGATGGCTTAGAGGCCGGTACCAACAGTTTTAATCAATTGCTCAAAACGATTCAGGCGTTACAACACGATTTGTTTAGCCACATCGATCAGAATCATCTGCGAACGTCATCCTGAATATCATCAGATGTCCCATTTTCAATGTTAAGTGAATAGCAGAACACTTGCAGAAAATGCAAGTTTTATTCGAATACTGAAATATGCAGGAGTGTGGCATGGTCAAGGTGTGACTTACTGAGTTATCAAACATCTGTAGTGATTAAAGCTTAATTTTTATGTATTTCAAAATATATGAGGTTTTTTTTTATTTAGGTTCGTTTTCGGTGCCCACGACGGCAATGCTCGAAAATATTTGCAACTTCGACAACATTTGGTGCCCATGTTAAAATTCATATGAAACTTGCACATAAATGTCGGTTGTGTGAACAGTTGTTCGATACGCCGTCGGGATATGTGGAACATTTCGAAGAAAATCGGTGTCGCTCTGAAGAGGAGACAAGAAATATGGATTCAACAGTAAATATTCTGCTTCGTGTTTTTAATATATTTTTTTTCTAATATAAGATCCATCTGGTATACGTTATTTTGATAATAGAAAAGTTATTTTGTTTTAGATGTTAATGTCGGAAAATTTTTACACATGTACCGTTTGTAATGACTCAATACTGGGTTCTGATGATAATTCTGAAGATCCAGTTTCTAGTTCGAGGTGTATAATTTCTGATCCGCGGAACAAATCGAAATGGGTCAGAATTGAGCCGCACAATCAGCCCGAGTATTCCGAACATATCAATTCGCATGCAACGGATCCGAAATTACGTGTCTATGTTTATAATTGCAGGTAAGATAGATTAATTCGAAAGGTGTACTAATTTCTATTTTTTTTTTTTGATAAATCACTTGATTTAATAATGAACTGATTTTATTAACTTTAATATTTTTGTAGGCATTGCCGTAATGCGAAACGTAAGAACTGCTTTCGTTGTTTTCGGAGCTCGGTAACATTTGCTCAACATTTATCAAAATGTATGGAAGAAAATGATAATACCAAAAATGCAAAGATGAATGGGTTGCAGTGGAATGGGAACGATATTGAACAACCTGATACTTTCAACAATAATACTGGAGTACGAAAGGTAACGATTTATTATGTTATTACTTTCAATTTATATTTTAACAAAACCACTATGAAACTAAGAATTAATAAATATATTGGCAATAGATTTTTTGCCGCGTGTTGGTACAAATGTTTTTCTTAGATTGATATTTCATCTACGCGGCAAATTTTCTTTTGACCAATCTTGATTCACACGAGCTCTATGCGATGTTGCCGAATCTTGAACACCTTTCTGAAATCTCCTTCCATGAACACTAGCGCCCATTAGCAGTTACTGCGACCCATAGCATCTCCTCAGCAGACGGATGACATCTGGTGGCCAAACGAATATTCAAATGTGTAGCCGTGCTCGATCGTTTTGTTTGTTTACAAACTGTTCAATGCTGAAGAGTTTTTCATCAGAAAACACAATGTTTCGAATTTTAGTAGTAGACGTATGCAAGCATTTCAAAGCTTTTTCTTCTCCAACCAACCTTCATCTACTCATGATTCGGTTGAGATCATAAACATTGTGTATCTTGGCGTAACATGAAGCCGATTTTTCAATATTTTCCAAATACTCCAGTCAGATAAATGCATTTTGTTGGAGATTTTTCTGGTGCTTTGCCTCGGATTTCGTTGATTCCGAGCCTTTACGAGTAGCAGTTTTTTTTCGGTCCGCCTCCATAGCTTTTTTTACACTACCAGTATCGTTGTAATGATTTAAGATTTGAGAAACGAACTTTCTATTTACTTCCAAATGCTGAAGCTTTTTAGCCTAATTCGATTTTCTAGCTAAATAAAGTGCAATAAGACTATTACGTTTGAAATCCATGGTCAATATTTTTTTGAGGCACATTAAACGTAAATCTTCTTTAATATTAACGGTATGTCAAACTTGAGTAACGGGTAAATATGTAACAGTATGTCAAATTTGAGTAAAATAGATTAAACGGTTTGACAGTTATGGCGGTGTCAAGTTCAGTACACTGCATACTTCGCAGCCTGTACATTTATAGAGCAGGAAATTATTTTTTTTCGACCGATTTTCTTTCAGATTCCATGTGGCGTACCATTTTGTATTTTGATAAACATTTTTAAATTTGATAAAACTTTCCTTTCCATTGTGGTGAAGTTCGATTTGTTTGATTAAACTGACCGAATAAAATTAATTTGATTTATTTACAAATTATTTACAAAAAATACATGATAATAAAATCATAGTATTCATGATTAACTTAACAAAATAATGAATAGATGATGATCAGTAATCACAGGTTAATGTAATAATAATAATTCTTGAAATAATGTTTATTTCTATATTATACTCGAATTGTATATTGTTTCTCTTACTAGCGTCATTGTTGTAAAGATCTTTAGATATGTGAAGAATGCACACTTTTTGTATTGTTTATAACCCGTGTATCAATTATTAAACAACATTGGAATTTTGTTTATCACCTTGATTAATGTTTTTCTATTACAACTGTTTCATAAAGTTTGTTTACACATTTAAACTATCGCGTGTATTTTTAACAACACTTTTATTACAAATTAATCTACAAGTATTTCTCGAATACTACCACATCAATTATTTTATTTTATTGAATATTGTATTTCAATTCTTAGACTATTATTGACATAATCACATTTAAATAATGAGGTTGCTGGGAAAAACTAATTTTTTTGTTTTAGCCTAAGAGCTATTCAAATATAAGAATGATGACAGATTTGACAGATCCGACGCATTCATATAATTCTGTTCAAATGGAGAATGAAATTTCTACGAATCTATGCGATGATACTGCGTTAATTAGGTTTTCAAATTTAAATCAGAATAGTTTACCAATAAACGCTACAGATTCGATTAGTAATAAATTTAATGAAACCGCCTGTGATACAAATCCAAGTGATAAAGGAACGAATTGTGACACAGAATATAATGACAAACTTATAAAATTAGAGGAAGTTGGAAGTCCTCATAGGGATATTAATGGATATGAAAATCATATAAGAGGTGTACATGAGAATGAAGATCAAAATTCAATACATGTCAGTGGTTTAGATGATTCGTGTATCCTGATTAGCGAGAATGATTTAAATCAACAAGGAATATCGCTCAATCGTAGTAAGAACTTAGTAAATATGTATAATTTTAGTAATAAAATTTGATAATAAGCATAAACATAAAATGCGTAAGAAAATTTGTAAATATGTTACTTTCAATTTATTTTGGTAAATGAAGAGAGTAAAGTTCGAGTTATCAGAATCCACAGTAAGAACCATTATAATGACAGAATTCTTGAACCCAATTTCGTTGTGTAATCTCTGATATTTCTTAAAGGTTATGGATACTGTATCTTTAGAAGACGATCTTTATGCTCCAATATCCTTAATGGTCGCTTCGCTTCCGTGTTTTAGGTCCCTGATTATGTTGTTTATTTCTGATTCCGTAGTTGGCTTCATAAATGTACTCTTTTCATTGTACTAAATATTCGTTTCGTTCTTTTCAGTTGATCTTCTCTTGTGTAGCTTTTCTCTACGGTATTTTGTATTTCATATCCATAAATTTCTAGGGTTTCCGTGTAGTCTTTTGTTTCTTTAATATGTCTATATTTAGATCTCCAACTAGTATTGTGTTTCTGTCTCCCAATATTTGTTCTAAATAATTAATGAATTCTTAATTTTAATAATTTGGTCGTCTATATATTCCTATTATTTTAATTTTTTTTCCTATATAAATTTCCAGCGTGTTCATTATTTGTGATGTTTAGTTGTTTGTTGCTTATATTTTCTTTGATGTAGATTGATACTCCTTCCCTTTTGTTCGCGTTCTGCACGAGTGTATACTGTTGTAATGTTTTATGTTGTAGTCTGTTTCGTTTCTTTTCAGCCATGTTTCTGTTAGTATTAATATTTGTGGTTGCTTTTCTTTTATGAGTAGTTTAATTTCATCAAATTTGTTTTTTATGCTATTTTTAGGTTTATAATTGTAATTTTTCCTGCAATTGGTTGTTTTTTCTCTAGTGTTTTGCCTTTTTTTTATATTGTATATTTATGTTATGTCTTAGTTGGATTCAGTGGTGTACATCTATTCTATTGTTTTGTAGTTTCTGTATATCTCTTCCTATTTGTATTCGTTGTGCATTTTCATTAGGCTTAGCATGTATTTCGCCATTTTTGACCTCACGAATTTATACCATGCCGGTTTTATTGTTCTTGTTTCCTTATATAATATTCTGATTTCTTTGGACATGTTTTCGTTTTTTATTGCTTTCGCCTATTTGGCATGCTTCCAATGTTAATGTAATTTTATTTTGTTTGTTAATATCTCATTTCTAACTTCTTCATTTGCTGGTTGAACAATGATGTGTGTTTCTTCTCCTGTTTTTGTTTGTTTCATCTCTGTCATATCTTCGTCTTGTAAGTCCTTTTTTATTTGTTTTAGGATGTTTTTGTCTTCTCCGTGCTTTCTTGTAAATTTTCTTCTTCATTGAATGCTCCCATTACCACTACGTTTTTTTCGTCTTTTTATATGCTGTTTTCTGTGCATCATGTTCTCCAGGGCAGTCAGTCTCTCTTTTAAGGCTATTCTATTGTAGGCTTTGTGTCTACATTCCTTTCATTTTTTGATCTCTTCCCATTGTTTTTCATAGTGTGCAGCTATAAAATTTATGCTATGTAGCACTTCTTTCATTTGCGTCTTAAATTCTTTTATCAACGTGATATCTGCAGCTATTTTTTCATATGTTTCTTAATTTGTGTTATTTCCGTGTTTGTTCTTCCATTTCATCTTCTGTTTCAGTATCTCTTGTATCTTCTATGCATTCAATGCATTGCTATTTCAGTTTTTTCTTTTGAAATAATTGGTAGTCTTTATCTGAAATTCTTGCTCGTGTTTTGTGAAATCGTTATTACATGATCTTGTACACTCAATTTGCGCATCATCAGTTCTGAATTTTTTATTGCAATCTTGTCTTGCACATTTTCCCATTTTTCGGTTTTTTATAATTGTCTCTCGTATATTGTTTATTTTTACTTTTCTGAATGTCAAAATGTAGTCAGCGCCACCGAACCCATTTAACCTAATCTTCCATTTGACCTACTGTTTACGCGACTTCTCAATCTCGTACAAAATGGCCGAATTATTTGTTACTTTTAGCAGCTAATTTTATTATGAAAATCATTCGTTCGCGTCGAACAATTTTTCGCGAGAAATCATAGAGTGACTAATCATTTTCTTGGGACGCGCAATGAGTTGTGTTAGTATTTCTCACCGCCATCTTGTTGACTTGGAATTAACTTAACTCTATCACTATCCACCAACTTGCTTGGAATTTACTTGGATTCAACATGAGATGGTGTAGTTGAAACGAGTCGTTCGTGTCATATATGGTTTAGGTTGGAGGGAGAGCTGTAGGGTGACGTTTAGAGAGCATAAGCTTTTTACCTTTTACGGGTTATATACCTATTGTGCTCTTCTTTTCGCCTTTAACGACCTAAATTAATTTCTCCTAAACCACTTCGTGTGCATAACTATTACTGAGCAAATTGAGTAAAAAGTGGCTGGTAAGCATCCGAAGCATCCTCCAATTACTTATGGTGAATACACTACTAACATGCCATACCCATACGTTTACGCATACATCCCAAGCATTCGTCATTTCAATCATCATTTTTCAAAAAATTGTGAATGCGTAGATTATAATGTGGTGGAATCAATAGTTTCCTACTAGGAATTGGACAATTCTAGATATTTTTTGCACTTCAGGCTCGGCCCATTTTCTAGTCAGTTACCTTTTTTGTTAGATAGGTATAAAATGAATATAATTTTTTCTTTGACTATTCGAGCAGATCCGAAACGGCGGAATAGGTCAAAAAATTCTATATTAAATATTTTATTGATTTCATTGAATTTTTACACATAAAAAGACAAAAGCAAATCTTGTGTCCTCTGGTACAGGGAGTTTAGACTCCCGTATAGGGTAATTATTCTATTTACACTATCTTCTAATGGTTGAAACTATGGAACTATGAAAACTACCAAAATTATTATTTATTTAAACAGGACAAATTTTTAACTCCAAAAATCTGCAATTTTAGAAGAATCCATATATTTTTCCTTGTTACAAAAAATTATATATTTGCTAAACGTTTCCATAGTTTCAAAACTTTAGGACATATTATAAAAACAAATGATCAATAAAGTAGTGATCAGTAAATAAAAGAATGATCATTAAAGAAATGATCAATAAAGTCAAATAATAAACTTCTAGAACGGAGGGCGAAAGAGGTGGAGTCATTTTTATTGATGGGTCGCGTATCTTAATTATTTGAGTCATTTTTTAAATACACTGATCATCTTTTTATTAGATGGAAGGCACAATAGAGAAGATGAAACGGAATCGGGTAACAAACCTACCCGTTTAAGTCTCAGGCAGCGTTTCAAACGTAATTATAGTGTAAGTCTTGATGATACATTCACATCATCATCTCATATAAAACGCAAAAAGAATTATGTTCAGCGAAATAGGGACACCGTTACACATTGCCCGGTAAGTTTAAGAGTATATCAAATTAAATTATTTATTATTAAAATATTTTGGATCCATATTAAGGGATATAAAAATTTTGTGGACTATCTTTTCTATTTTATACCACCGGTTTCGCTATACTAGCGCATAAATTAATTTGAGCTATAGCTGTTTTCCAATCATTTTATTTATAAAACAGCAAATAAAATGATTGATAAATGGATATAGTTGTAAATTCAATTAATACATGATAGATATTTACCTAAAGTCGCTCTAGTACAGCGAAACCGGTGGAATAAAATAAAAATAAATAATGAAGTAAATTTTTCTAATATGAAATTATTTATGAACTATATTGATTATACTAGAAAATATAAATAAACTATAAATAATTATAAAGAAATTATAAATAAACATAATAAATATGTTATACTAATTACCATCAAAGACCAGAAAGAAAAAAAGGTGCTTCGAAAAACTATGAGAAAAACTTACATTTAGAGAAAAGAATATTTGAATATTGGTTTATTATTCTTGTTTTCCGAAAACATCCTCAAAGGATTTAGAAGACACACACTAGTTCTTCTAGACAATCGTTAAGGACCTTTAGTTCTTCTGCTTGAATGTTAAGATGATTTCATCGGTGTACCCCATTATTAATTCGTTGTTGATTACCATGATTGTGGTATTTTTAAATTTGAAATCCCGTTTGTTGCGGCTGGTTGAAAAACAGTAAAATCAAAATATTTGTAACTTTATTTCAACCACATTAAATGGGTTAAAAATCCTGCACTTTTTCATAAAATTAGTCTAATGAGTAGTTGAATAAACAGTTTCTCCTTTAAATCAAAATTCTGAGTTAAATTAACTGAATACAAACGCGAAGATTGCGAAAGATACAGTAGACTCATACTAAGTAATAAAATTTTGTTCTTCCGGTTGAGTTCTATTTAAATTGGATGAGACTTGACAGCAGCATATTTCAATCGAAAATCTCTTCATTCTCTTCAACCTAACACAATCTTTTGTAATACTCGAGCTGGAATAAATTTATATTACATTATTTTGAAATTTATAGTTATGTGGTCGTTTTGTGTCAAAATCGAAACTACATTGGCATTTAGCATCGATGCGTAAATGTAATGAAACGCGCCTACAAACGCATGGTGAAAAAATTCTTAGGTGCACTTTCTGCAATGACGAGTTTCAAATGGCTAAAATCAGGTGATATGATTTATTTTTGGAAGAATCATTTAGCTAATTATATATAAATCAATTACTTGTAGGAGTCACATTCTTCTAAGCGAATCCTGTGGCAAATATAAACTGCACGAAAAATTTAAACATCTCGCCGATAATGATTTATTAAAAAAGAGAGAAATCCTATGTTCGGAATCCGATAGTCAAACATTATCAACGGAGAATTCGTCTAAGGAGAATTCACCAGAGAAAAGCAAATCACTCAGCGATTTATCGCTAATTGTAGATACATTCACCAATGATGGTCATAAAAAGTACAATATTCAGAACAGCACTAAACCTCACGTTCCCGTTGGTCAACAATTGTTGAATTTGGACGTCTTGCAGGAGAAAACGGCTGATGATGATGACTTTATTCGAGAACCGTCAAAATTTGATGGAGTTTATCGATGTGCGTCTTGTACATTAGAAACACGAGAACGGAGCGATTTTGGCGAACATATAAGAACATTACATAGGTATAATATTTTTTTTAAAATAATCTTTATTTACTAACTTCTGCAATGTTTTTTTTCGCGATTTTGCAAAACTTTGCGATTTTTTTGGGTTCTGCTTCTATTTTTCTTCAAATTGCAGTTCATTTTGTACAACTTTGTTTATTGGTCGATTTGTTCTTACTAGTTATTTGCCAAGTAGTTTTTGTTTTGTATGTTGCTGATTTTATTTTATCCACGCCTTTCCATCAAATTGGTAGTCCTCATCATTGGAGTCATGGGACGCGCCAGATCCTCCCTAATCAATTATATTAAAACCATACCGACTTGTAAGGCCAAAGCTGAAGAATTAGCAAGTCAGATGCAAAAGGCCGTAATCCTGGGCACTTTGAGTTTACTTCGGTTACACGACCCGACTATGACGTAAGGACTTACTCTATTGTTTAGAGAGTCGTTACATGACATCTGCGCAAAGAAGAATCTCATGTATGACATCATCTTTTTAAAGGTGCTGTACTTGAGATCCTTTGGAGGTGCACGCTACAAAGCGAAAAAAAGGTTTATTCTAAACTAAGTTACAAAATATGTTTACAAGTGACAATTTACAATAAACTTTATGAACGTAATAGATTAATTAAAAGAAGTATGTTAAATTATTTTCCCTAACAACTTAGTATGAGAATCCACTTTAGAAACAAAGAACAGATGTCTAGCTGGTATGGTGGCCCCATTCATGTATTTAATTTCCAATGTCATCTTGTGATCATTTTTGTTTGTCCAGCCAAAATTGCTTTATTATTTTTCTAAATCGATCTATGCAGTTAATTCTTTGGATGCCTACATCTATTTGATTATATTTGTTTGCACTCTGACGTATTGTGTTATTATTTCAGGTATTTTTTTTTATTTCAGATGTTACATAAGCTTCTGCTGTTCTAGTGTTGTATGAATGTTTCTCCTACACTCAAATGTTACGCAATGTGTTTATTTTTGCTAAACCTGTAGTTTTATATAATTCGTTTGTCGGATATCTTGTTTCCATGTTGTACAGTGCTTTTATTATTCTGTTTTGTGTTCTTTGTATCGTGTTTAACGCTATTTCTCCTGCGTTCCCCATGTACTAATTTGATATCTCAGATGACTTTCTATCTGTGCATGCTAAATCATTTTTCTCGTAGATTTCGTTAATATACTTCCACATTTGTGCAGTACTCCCGTCAGTGGAATTATTTTCTTTTTAACGTGTTCGATTTGTTTCTTCCAATTAAGCTTGTTGTCTACCAAAATTCCCAATTATTTGTATTTTTCTACTTCTTGGAAGTCTGTTTTATCTATTTGGAGATGGATCAGGTGCTTGTTCTTGTATTTATTCGCATGTATCATGTATTTTGTTATGTTCATGTTAATTTTTAAATTATTGTTTTCTGTCCATGTACTAAGATATCCAAATTTTGTTGTAGCTTATTTTGCATATCCTGTAATTTGTTGCCCATCAGAAGTAAAATTGTATCATCTGCGTATGTGAAATAACTTGCATCTAGCACGAGGTCTTTTTAGATCTTTTGGGTGTACACTTTCTAATTAAGACAGTATTGCTATCGCCTAAAGTAGAAAAGATGGAGAAACATTTAAATGGGCAAAAATGTAAATAATTAAAAAACAAGCAAATAAACATCAGAATTTAAATTTTCAGAGCCGTATTTAAAATATTTACAATAAACAAAATTTTGGAATTTTCTAAAATTTACTCTAGCATTGTTATTTTCGATAATATTAAAAAACTTTAAAGTAGTTTTTTGTTACATAAGTTACATATGTAAGTTTGCCGTGAACAGTTATGTAATACAGCATATCGTAACTGCGTACACACCATCAACATAATTTTTTTAGACCTGGTTTATTTTTTTTATTGAATCGTTTCGAAATTGTGTTCTAAGTACAACCCTGTATGATTAAAAACATTTGTAACCTGTTTTGTTGTTTTCAACGTGGTTCTTTGGTTAGTTCCAGTTACGTTACGATAGTTTAGCAAATCTACCAATTTTTTTGGGAACATAGTACTTAATAAAAAATTTAAAGTTAATTAAAACAGATTCTTTTACTTGTCCTAGCTAGGTTGATCTTTTTAAATCAAAATGTCAGAGAACGTTGTTAAATTTTTTTATCAAGCATTAGTTTCCTAAAAATTAAGTAGATCTTTCTGATTAAAATGTTTTGCATTTCATTTTTATCCTGCTAAAGTAAATATATCATAAGAGCAACGAATGGCAGCAGGACCGGCTTTTAAAATAACCATGTTGAAATCAAGAAAAACTTTAAATTATTTTTAATCATACAGGGTTGTATTTAAAATACAATTAGAAACAATTTGATTAAACAAATTCCAGGTCCGTATTTAAACAATTAATGTTGATGGTGGCTAAGCAGTTATGAAACGTTGTATTACGTAAGTGTTTACGGTAAACTTAAGGATGTTATTTATGTGTCGAATGCTTTAGAGAATTCTACAAAAAAATGGTGTTATTTTTACAAAAATGGATAGTACTGAAATTGGTCGATAATAATTTTTGAGTTCTGTTGGTTTTCCGTCTTTATAAATTTGAACAGTGATTTTTAATTCTTCTACATTTTCTTCTTTATTTAGCATATATTTTATAAATTCAGTGATTAGTGCAATTACTAAATATTTGAGAAGTTTAATATCTTTTATTGTTATCTTGACGTAGCCCGATGCACTTTCAATTTTATTAATGATATTTTCCATTTCTTGCTGGTTTCAGATATATTGTTTTCTCGTTCTCTTTATCGCTGTGTTCTATTTTGTTTGATGTTACTTGTTTTAGAGGATGTAGAAGTCATTAAATTTTTCACTAATTTCTTTCTGCTTCATTTTCTATTATTGTTATTGTTTTTTGAGTGTTAGTTATTTAATATTTCGTTTATTGTTCTGCAAGTTTACCGTGGATTATTCTTAAGTTCTTCTCATTTGCCATGATAATATGATAATATTTAGAGTTTTCTTTTCTGCTTAGCATGGTAACTTGAATTTAATTTTTGCTTCTTCGATTCTGTTTCATTCTTTTATATAATTTGTCTCTATGTCTTGCAGCCTGTAGTATTTCGTCCGTCATCCAACTGTTGTTACATTTTAATTTGATGCTGTATTCACTTTTCCTTTTAGCTTATTGTATAATTTGTCAGGTTTTTTTGCTGAATAGTTGTCTAGCTTTTGTTTAATTACATTATAACACTTGATTTTGTTTATTAGCTTAATTTCGTTTCCTTGTCGATATCGTTCATCTTAAGATCTACATTTTGCGTCATAAAAATCTGACCAAACTAATATACTACTGCTTGTACCAATAACGTAACAAAATGTTCTAAAAAAACATTTTTTAATATTGATTTTTTTATGTATGCATAATACTTATTTTATTCATTTTTTTCTTTGAACCATAAGTGCAGATATAAACGATCCACAATAAAAAAACTTTCGACTTACTATTTCCTAGATTACCAATAATACCAAAAAACAAAATAAAGAAACTCCTAACCATTCATTGTCTTGCTGTATCATCACTACTATAGATTCTTCTCCTGAAGAAGTATATATCAGAAGAATCCTCGGTATTGACAACAAAACAAAAATGATCATAAGCCTTGTCTAACACATGTTCCTTTTCGATATTTGATTTGCAATATTATCGCAATGATCGCATACTTTTCTCCATTCTTTAGCTGTAA
>WYDF02009996.1:0-27078 GCA_009867245.2 Adranes taylori
ACCTCGATCCTCTTATTCTCTCCCTTCTCTCCTGCCTTTCCACATCCTTCATTTTTCTCTCAACTTCCATTTCTCCTTCTTCCACGTTTTGTTATATCTTGCATAAAACAAAAGTTGAATCTTTTAATTTTGGCTGTCACCTTATAACTCGTCTATGAAATTCAATTAGCACAATAGTTGTTTAAGGTTAGTCTACCCTATAAATCGTCTCATGAATCAGTGAGGACGTGAGAAACGTGTGTTCCGCATGTTAAATAAAATAGTTGAGTATAGAGAAAAATTAAAAGTTTGTCAAGAAACATACTGAGAAGGGTTATAGTGAGGAAGTGGTGGTGTGAATTAGAACGATAAAGTCAGATTGGCTAGGACGTAGGGTTACCAACCTTACCCTGTAAAGAGTACATGTACTCTCTTTGGCAAGTAAAATTATGTACTTTTTTAAGAAATGTACTCTTTTTGGGCTGGGCCGGCCTAATTGGTATCCTTAGATAAGAGTAATTTGAATATAATTGGGTATGGAAAAAAAGTACAAAAAAACATGAGTGACTGTGACATAAATACGCACAGAAATTATCGGTTTAAAAACGTAAACAATAGGCTGAAGGTTGCCACTTTTGGGGAAAAAGGTTAAACCGGGGAATAGATTGTGACTAAAATAAAATAAGAATGAGTAAAAATAAAAAAAGACAAAAGTAAAATTACAAATGAAAAGTTAAGTAAATATGTAGATCGAGTAGTGGCGTTAAGGAGAAGTCAAGAACATTGGTTGTAGGGGGTAGAAATCGTACAGAGAGAGCGAGTAGATGGAATTCGAGAGTTCTAGACCACTTTTCACTACAGTAAGACCCCGGCGCATAATCCATATTCTTATAACCTAATAGTGTATATATTACATATAAAAATTATATATTGGTGAATGCTTCGGACTATTCAGGTTACATTCACCTTCCACTTACTTTTTTTTGATAGAATATTGGCTAATGCTTCGTGGTCGTTGTGTGGATACTTTTTGCTCAATTTGTTCAGTTCACAAGCCGTCTAGGCCTCGCCTCCAGCGATGACGTCGTTTGACAGCTGTTATTTGGAAACCAATATGGCGATTGAAATTAGTGAATACTACATAGAGTGGATGGTATACAGAAACCTACAGCTAACCAGTGTCCCCTCTCTGTCCACATGTCTGATACAAGTGACATGATCGATTTGAAACTAAATGGTGTCTTAACTATATGCAATTAAGTCCTCATTTGCTTTAAAACCAGATGATTTATATGTGATTTAGTTAGAGTAATTGTATCAATATGACTACACATCCAATTTTAGTCAAATAAAGGTATATTTACATTAAGCCAAAGAAATACAACCAACGAAATAAATTAATATATATTTATTTCATTTTATTTTATTTTATTTATTTATTGCTAATGTATTTATGTAATGTTTGTACGTTTTCTAATGTGCACATATAAAAAAAGTCGTCATTTTCATGATGTGGGCATAGCGGTGAAAATAATTTCACCAATCGTGGACACCAAATGCATACTGTTGTCAAAAAACCTCTATTTCTAAAAGTAGGTTTATATGTATCTCGAGGAGGAAAATTGAATATTATACGTAATATTCTTTTCTGCATGACGAATATTCTTTGTATGTCTGTAGATAGGCTCCATACGGCTATACTACCTGCTATATGTGGAAATGCAAGTGCATAATATGATATATGCAAAGTGTTTGCTTTTAATAGTTTCGGAGAGAAACCAAGTAGTCTTACTATTAATTGTTTCGCACTAAAGTCGATATCATGAATACAATTAATTTCAGTTTTCAATGTATTGTTATTCGCTTTCAATGAAAGCAACACTTCAATGTAAACGTTTGTGACATTATCTTGCTGTATCCAATAAAACACAAGTATCCGCACTTGTAGGAATAGTATGATTGAATCGAATTATGATTATACTGAATTTCACTACCTCTTAAATACTCTACGAGTTCATTTGGTGGACGAAGATTGCGAAATGAATCGAAATAAAATACAATGTTTCCGTGCTTTCTATAAGCAGCCCAAAGTGTTCCAGGTCCTCGTACAGAATCCAAGTTTATTACAGCACAGTCGTTTCGATGAGGTTTTTGTGGTAATGTATCTAGCATGAAGACGCCGAGAAAGTATTCAATATATTTTGCTTGTCTTCGAATATCTGTATCGGTAAGTGCTCGTTGAGGTACTGATTCTATTAGTTTTTTTGGATATGGATGCAAATATAGACCTAATCCTTTCTTGTACGGTTTCAAGAATAACGCATTTCCTTTCTTTCCAATCGCAATCATCCATAGATTCATTATGACGTTTCAACTCGTGAATGTTCTTCTGAGCAGTCTTTACGTTCTGTATTATCTTGTACATTTTCGAGGCTCCGCCCGCTAAACTGCCAGCCGCTGATAAACCATCAAACAGTGAAATAAGAAAAGATAATATTCCACCTGCTTTCGGAATCGGTATAATGCGTGGGGTTATTATATTCTTCGGTCCTCCAGCGTGTTTAACTTCAGCCCGCGCAGCAGCAAGAGCGATTTGTACACCTTGTTTCACATCTTTTGAATTTCTAACTTTACCGCGGAGTGCTTTACGTACTTTTGACACAATACTGCCAAGTAAAGTAACTCGTTTTGATTTCAATCCCATTCCAAGCTTTCGTTAAACTTTCATTGCGGTACCAACAACTAAGGAAGCGCACTTTTCACCAAGTTTTGAATCGTACGACTTCAATCTCCGCCAAGCGACGTCATCCAATATTTTATCTGCTTTATGACGATCTTCAATACTTATCAACTGGGAATATGCAATGTCGTGCTGCTTACAAGCAGCGTCTAGTGCTTTTATACCTGGATCAGGTGTAAAAGCACTAGACGCTCGAAAAGAGGGAAACAAAGACATGGACCGCTTCTACCAAACACTTTGATTGCACTTTGAAAATATTTATGTATATTCAAAGTCCTTATACCAACCGAAATATCAATTTCTCGAAAAGGTGATAAGGGGAATTAAAGACGTAAAATACTTTGCATACAATGAGAATACAGATACATTAGCACCGAGCGATTCAAGACCGAACTCAATTTTCATATTTGACGATGTATCGTGCGAACAGTAAGAGAAAATGAAGGATATTTTAGTATGGGGAGACATAACAACAGGGGCGTATTTACAGGGCAGAAGCAAAAAATATATATAACAATTTACATAAATAAAATACATATTTTCGGACATAAAACAATTTTTTGTGTTATTAAAATTCCCTAACACAAACTTACAACTAAAATAATAAATTGGACTCCCTCTCAGTGGCATCGCAACAGTCATTGCGTGCATGTTTCTTCTAGTTAGTTGGTTCATTTGAGGTAGCATGGATAAAAAGCGTAAAGCCGACGATACCGGTACTATTTTGAATTTATTTAAGAGAAAAGCATCTGAATCAGATGCTTCAGAAATTGTCAAATCCGCCGAAACAACCCAAACCAGTACCAATGACAAACAACCCATTGCTGTGTCTTCGAGTAGCCCCCCGGTACTCCACATATCACCTCGGTACTTCACATATCAAAAAAAAACTGGACCCCCCCCTCCCAGAGCCAAATTCTAGATACGCCACTGCAAAACAATATTGATTCCTTCTATTTAGCTGAAACATATTCCTCGATGCCAACGCAACTTTACCGCGATAATGGAAACTTTATTATACTCTTCCTACAAGACGACGTGAATCTTAATCACGTCTATAAGAATCATGTTGGCAGCGACTTGAGTTTTCAATAATTCAAGTCATTAGCTAGTGAATGCTGGAAAGAAAGGTATGGGTACTTAACAATCTGCAAAGATTGTTATATAAATAAAGGCCGATATCGTAATAAATTCGATCAGGTTATAATTGTTGATGCTAACCAACAACATCAAAATGGATAAAGGTAGCGAGATTTTACAAAAAATTGTAAAAAATTGCGACATTAATATTACACGAAGATCAATTTGTCCAAAAGCAACACCGCCAAGTAATATTCCTTCTGATGAAGATAATGAGGATACAGGGAATGAATCATATACATCTACCGTTACAGATGACTTTCTCCATCAATATCCCACAATTCCTAGACACTATGGGGAACATTTAATAACGAATGGCCGTACCGCAGATTATGAGAAAACGTTTTCGGGGCTCAGATATAATGTCAAGACTGATAAGTGGACTATCGGTAATGATGAAATGTTAATTAAGGAAGATGGCAGTGTAACTGTAAAGAATAAAACATATCCGGGTACAAAAGACCTTTTCGAGCTATACTTCGTTCCAATCATGTATCTTACGATTTAACCGATTTACAAAACTTTAAAGAAATTCTGTTAAATACAAATATATTGTATCGTGGTAGCATTCCATCAAATGGATTATATGAAGGTCGCATATCGAAATATAGACAAATCATTAAACCCCTCTTGAATGCCAATGATTTTTCTTCTTCTGTTTGATTAACAGCGACAACGCTGCCCGTTCACAATCTCGTTCACAAACGCTGCCCAGCAGCAAATGAGGTAGTTCTTTGAAACGTAACAGAATAGACCGCTTTGAGATGTATGTTGATCAAGAACATCAACAATCTCCTATCATATATTGGAACTATATTACTGAATTTGTTGGTTATCTAGTAGTACTTTATGCTGCGCGAGATGCCGTCAATACGTATGCTCATAACAATGAAATTTCTGCAATCGAGGAGGAGTTGAGAGAAGATGGGTATATAGCTTAGTTGATTAAAACCCGTTCAAGTGTAAATACTAACACTATGAGATTAACAAGTTTGATAAAGCTCTTTTGAGCGAAACATCATCACCAACTCCACGAGGTCCTCCTGGTTCTGGGTTTTTCTAACAACGGATGGAAATTATGATATGCGCAACCATTTACTTAAACACTTGGCAAAACCTATTGATGAAAATGATGCTTGTATAAAGCAATATATAGATCTTAACGTTTATCGTCTCCGACAAGATTAGTGAATTACAAAATATGGATATTGGTGGTGTGAAGTTGCAAATATATGGAATTCAAACAAAGATGAAACTCGATATAGAAAGGCTTGAAACAAACACTTAAAAAATGATATGTTACTTGCAGAAGTAATTATAGTTACAGCAAAGCAGAACGAAGACCAATTCAACGAATACTCTGCTACATTAAAAACTGAACTTTTAACAAATTCACGGCTTACAACAAGCGTTTTCAAACTTTCAACAACAAGTAACTGATCACAACTCTGAATGGGTTGATAAAAAAATCAAACAGAACGTTTGGAACGCATTGATAATGATTTTAAGAATCAAGGCAGAATTATAAACAAATTTCAAAATTCTAATGAGTTGACAATATATAACCTCTTCTATTGCATTAAAGGCATATTGTACATAAAACTATGTTACGCTTATAAATCAACAGTGCGATGAGTAAAGTGATTTTGCTTGTTTTTCATAAAATTTATCACTGACAGAATTACGATCACACCGAAACAGTAACCGTTTTCTTCTAATGCAGCTTCCGTACCAACAGTTGAACAAGGCGATTTGGAACATTATTGTTGATGCCCCAAATAGATGATTACCATAATTTTATATTTCATTTTATTTTACTTACCTTGCCCTATGACGCTACAGCCCTTGTAGAGCCTTGGCCTCATCCACCACTCCTCTCCACTCGTCCCGATCTAGGGCCTGTCTCCTCCATCCCCGGGCCCCGAGTCTCCTCAGATCCACATCTACGTCCTCCAGTCCCCTCTTGCGTTGTCATCTGGGGAGTCACCTTTCTTCAGGTTTCTGCCGAAATGCCTTCAGCACTCACCGGTCCCCTGGCAGGCGCTCCAAGGCTCCGTATATACACCGGAGAATCTTGCGCTCCCAGGTGTTTAGAGCATCCTCGTCCCTCTTGGTCAACACCCAGGTCTCACTTCCGTACGTCACTACAGGCCGGATAACCACGCTGTAGATGGTCTTCTTCGTCTTTCTAGGCAGGAGACGTGACTTCAGCAGGTGCTGCATGCTGAAGTAGCATCTGTTCCCGGCACTGATTCTTGCCATTATTTCCAGGTTATGTTTATTATATTACCTGTAATATGTAAAGTAATGTAATATTTTCGCAGTTTCACCTGATGATGGCCTAATGCCGAAACCGGTCGTGAACAATTAAATGTAAAAACAAGGAAGTACTTTTTATTATAACATTAATGTTGAGTTGAGATTTTACTAAAATCATAAAAAATCATCTAACAAAAACGTTCAAGTGAAATTCCTTTTTTACAAGTTGCTTTGTTTAAACGGTTACTGTTTTAACAATAAAAATTCTGAGATTTTACGAAACGCCATCTAGTTGTCGTCTCTATAAACTTTAAAGGATTGTTTTGTTAAGTTAAATTGTGAAAAGGGATTTTTGATCAACAAATTTCTAAATTTTTATCATACATGTAAATATTTTATCTTACTGAGTCTTCCTATTCAATTTGGATTTAAATTTAGTGGAATTAGAACTGCTTTGTGCATTATGCAGTTTATGATTATACATTTAGCCACAAATCAAAATACAGTAAAGTCTTAATTATGCTCGATTTCATCAACGCTTCTGATTTAATCCATCATTAGTTCTTTGCCATTAATTTCTAGGATATGATGACAATAAACTGGCAATCAAGATACATTTCTGATCGCTCACATTAAGAGAAAGTTTATGATATATGCTCTAATTTTGTAAAGCTACTTGGAGATGTAACCGAAAGCAGCGTTTTTTGACAATAATTTGATATCTTCTCCACTTCCTATTGTTATAAGCATATCAAATTCTGCGAAACACGCTATTACACTATTTATACTCAAGTTTATTTATCGCTTTATGCCCAAAATCTGGCCATCTTTATGAAATTTAATACCGATTTGAAAACTCACTGAAATCGCGAATGAAAATGAATTGTTGATTAATGCCGCTGTATGTAAAATTAATCTCTTTGAAAAATAAAAATACCTCTGATCAGTAATCATAATCTTACGCAAATACACAAAATGATTAATAATAAAGTTATTCATAGTTCATAGCTATTCGAGATTTGTATTTGATTGTAATTATTAAGAACATAGCAAAATATTCAAATGTATGAACAATGTAAAAGAAAATATATGACTTTTTCTTCAACAAGTTTTGGTTTTGGATATTTATCCTTTAACCATTATTATTCCAGTATGACATAATATGGTGTTTTTGTTAATTTAACTTGGTTTTGACAAACATTCTTATTAACGATGCGTGAATACCATTATCTCTTGTAAAACGATTGAAATGATTTTCTTCAATAAATCTTCAATTAGTTATATATATTTACTGCATTATTTATTGTTTGTTTACTAAAAATTTTGATTAACTTTAATATACTTTGACATTTCAGAACCGAAAATATATGACAGTTTGTGTCAAAATAATTGAGTTACATGCAGCGCCATCTGTAGAACCAACTATAAGATTCAAAGAGGAAACAATATTGGCTACTTGAGTTTTACTATTGTGGTTTTAATCATTGTCTGTATTCTATGGCGCTAACCAGTGGTCCTGGTCCCAGGTATAGTGATATAAAGACTTCTCTGGACTTGTCGGGGCTTTTTCGATCTTCTTCAATGGAAACATAACAATAAAGAAATTTAATAATAATGTCGCAAGCACCAAGTGCTATTAGAAATAAACGATATTCTTCAAAAACTGTTTTGAATATAGTAGTTGGTGTAACAAATTTAAATCGTTGGAATGAATTGAAAAATGGTTTATTATGTAAAACAAATCGAAAATTTGTAGAATTATTATTAATTTTAGCTCAGAAATATTTGAAAAGGTAATCTACTAATCTCGTGTAAAGTATAAACTCACTATGATATATTTTAGGTTACTAAAACATAAAAAACTTTTCAATCTAAATTCACCTAAATGGAAAAATAATAAGGTTACTAATATGAGATATAGTAGAAATTTTAAAAATTCGAGAACTAAAAGTGGTATTAAGAGATGTGATAATTTATTTTCTACAAGGGATGTGAGCAGCATAGTTTTGAAGCAAAGTTTCAACCGAAAGAATATTAATACATTTTGTGGGGAAAATGCTAATCAGAAGTTAAATATTGAGGCATATGGACAGCAAACATTTAATCTTGAGGAAAAAATTGATAATACAAAAAATGAACATGAATTACATGTATCTTGTAATAAAGAAGTGAATGGTTTTAATATTGATTTGAATAAAACTATTCGAGAGAATGTACTTCAAGAAGTAGGAGATAATAAAAATGTTCGTGGAGCAAGTAACGTAATAAGAACATGTGAAAATTGTGGCATAGAACATCCAGACGCGAATTGTTCCATGGAGATTGTAATAAATGATTCAATAAGTTTAGCAGACTGGCAACATAAATATTTTGATATTTATGTGGCCGAAAATTGCGTACTGGATGGACAAAAATCAAGAACACCATCGGACGAGGCAAGAACAATTTTTATTTTATTAAATTGGATATTCACCTTTTTCATAATATGAGGCTTTTGATAGTTATATCTGCCATACTTTGTTTCATCCCAGTGCACACGCATTGCACTGACTAGAGTATTATAGTCAACGGCGGGAGTAACTTAAAAAAAAGTCTGCAACGGATCCACCACTGAATATAATACTTTCTTATTGTTTTATTCATTCATTTATCCCAACCGCTTTTGGATTTGAAATATCACGCAATGAAGCTAAAACTTTGTTCGAAATATAAGTCTAATGGTACTCCTTGATCCCTTATGATAATATCGACACCATGACTGTTTCTTCGCCCATTGTTCTGTAGGCTTTAAGTCACTTAGATGATTCGAAATAGTTTTACCATATCAATTGTAATTTTACTGTTTGTTGTTCTAGAGGGGCTACGGCTCGGCGATACGGCTATACGAGAGATGGCTAGGCTCGATGATAAGATATACATTCGTATGTTATAAAAAAGTGAAAATTTTTAAATAATTGTTCCAAAACCCTGATCGGGTCCGAGTATTTACAGTTGGGCTCAGCGAGTTTATACACTACAACTTCTTTATGGCTGTTGTTTACAATTATTTACTGGCTCCATTTGTTTTATTACAGTTTCTTTGGTGTTCTTATATACCAAGTGTACCTAAGATATATTTTTGTTTATTTCGTAGATATCATCAGAAATAACTATGTGTAACAAATATTCATATGCTCATATGTCGTTACCATTTTGTCTGCGTTTTACTGAAGAAAACAACTTGCATAAAAATACATCCAATAAATTAGAATCACTAGACATCAACTTAGCCGACAGCGATTGTAAGAAATCTCGAACTTCATCGAGATGTTTTAGTAAATTATCAACGAAGATCATGTCTAACAATGTAAATGCGCTATTAAGTGATGTAACCACGTTCAACGAAGTTAATAAAGCACGTACACCAATCGATAATACTATTACTGGTGTAGTATCTCGTACAAGAATCGAATGTTCAACACGTTTTGGTCCTCTAATCGGCGTAGCTTGCCGTGAATGTGACATAGCCGATGATAGTGATATGCGATATGTCTATGAATGCATATCGAGCGATAAAGATAGGTCAAAGAGCGTAACGAATGAAGCTTCAACAGAACTTTCTATTGCGAATGGGGAGAATAGGCTTAATTCAACCGGGGTTGGCGTTAGATTTTGTTATTACGACGCTGGAGATGTTACAAAATCGAATTGGATCAGGTATGTTTTTTATCCATATCAACTACTACCATCTACTGTTTTTGATTCATAAACGCAAAATAGATACGTTCGTCCAGCGGCGTGTCGTCAAGAACGAAATGTCACTCTCTACACGAAAAATGGATTTTTATATCTGACGTCAATCAAACGCATCGAACCAGATGAGGAATTGGTTTATTGGCCAGATATTGATCCGTTATCGAGCTATCAACAAAATAGCAAACATAAGAAAATGGAAAAAACAAGTAATTACATTTTATATATTCATCTTTATTGTTCTGTAACTATCAGCTAAAATATGATTTTTTCCTAATTTTGGAATTCTGCTCTATCAAAAACATTAGGTTCATCTAACGTAACTTAATTACGTGACATATTTCAGTAAATACACTCAAATGGTTGACCAGTTAGTGTGAGGCCGGGTTTACTCTGATCTACAGTGTCAAATCCTAATTTTAACAAACATCTTGCACTACCTACACTCGTTCGTGCCAAAACACGAATGAGTGCAAGATTTATGCAAAAGTGTAGTCTAGAGTAATGCCGTACGTATTAGCTTACAAGTAAAAATTTTGAATCTATATTTTTACTTGTAAGATACTTTTATTACTATTTACGTTTGGACAATATATAAGCACGGAATTACTCTATACTACACTTTTTGGCACGAATGAGTGTAGGAAACATCTTGCACAACAGAAAGATGTTTGTTAAAATTAGGATTTAACACTGTAGATCAGAGTAAACCCGGCGTCACACTAACTGGTCGACCAAAAAACAAATAGCATACCAAATAAAAGTAGATATAAAAATCAGCTATGCTTAGACCTAGTAGATAGTGAACCAAACTATACCAATAACTCTGAACAAGCAAAGGCCGGTGCGGATACTCCTACTGAAACAAATAATCACCCAACGCGTAGCTCACAAAACTAGATCAGAACTCCTAATTATAGAGGAGCTCCGATAAATGAGCAACAGGAGAAACAACCAACTAAACAAACAGATCAACAACCAAACGCAACAAATTCTGTTAGAAGCCAACAACAAAACTAGATACACACGAATAACAAAGAAATAAGTTCGGAAAATAATCCAAGAAATCCGTCTGACAGTGCTGGATTTATTGTAGTGAGGAACAAAAACAAAAATTTTAGAAGGAAAACAAACATATCAGAAGTAATAGGAACAGCTGAAAATACAATAATAAAAAGCATTGAAAAAAGGCATGGATGTTCATTAAAAAAGTACACCCTCAAGTAGACGAACATAATGTAAAACAACACATTAAAAATCTAATTAATGCAATCGATATCAAGTGTACTGAGTTTAGAGAATAACATTACAGCACTTGAGCTAAACTTGAGCGCGAACCCATCGTTGGAACGCACTCAAAAACGCTCTCTAGTACTCCCTATACTAGAGTTTGGAAGTTGCATATGGTAGCCTATATATACGAAAAATATCACGGCACTAGAATTAACTACAGAATAGATTATTAAAAATATAAGATTCAAAGACGAGCAGACACATCACCGCGACGTGAAGTTTCTGCTCTCGTGTAGAAACTCAATACATTCGTAACGACATGTATCACCATCTTCTGGGACACAATATTGTTTCGTGTGAACTAGGCTAGCAAGTTCCTTCAGAGTATATCAGTCGAGCTTTCAGCGGCTGTCTTACTTCTGAAATCGTTGTCAGCATTTCTAATCGTTCAACGAGAACACTTTGGCGACTACTACAAGAAACCATGGCCATGATGGCCATCGGCGATGCTGCGTGCGAGCGATATTTCGAGATTAGACAAGTACCTCGACCGAGACGTGCAAATGACGACAGTTTGCAGCTAGCAATCGTCAGATCATCAAGAAAGGTTTAGAGTCGAATGTTACTACGTCATTCTCGATTCTCTCGTTGGTGATTTGAATAACCGAATGCATATACTGAAGTAACCCAGCGATTCTGCTTATTGAATCCACTTGAAGATATCGACACTGCAACCGCAGTAGGTACCATTTCTGAGAGAATTGCCTACCAGTTAGAAAGATACTGCAGTCGTATCAACCTCTGTCTCGTCGATGTTATAAATCACGAGCAGATACACCATGCAGTCGGCTTTTCCAAATGTAAACAATGCCCTCAGAATCTATGTGAATTTGCCAGTGTCCAACTCTACTGGTGAGCTGTCCTTCAATCACCTGAAGAGGATTAAGAACTACTTGGGCTCTACCATGCTGCAAGAGCGGCTGTCAGCTTTGCGATACTGCACATCGAAAACGAGATGCTCAAGAATGTGGACTTCGGATAGGTAGTCGAGGCCTTCGCTACAGCAAAAAGTCGTCGTCGACATGTTTAGACTAATTACTAGTAGTAATAAACTAGTCTAATAAACTAGTAGTTTAAATTCTAATTATTTTACAACAAAAAATATAATTTGAAAAAGTACATATATAAACATTGCTATATCTAATAAGTTATAATTCGTTATATTTTTTAAATATGAAGTCAAAAAGAACTTTTGTTTGTTTTTTCAATTTTTGGCTGAGCTAATACACATACTGTATCATCACATACTATATAATACACATAATGGTAGGGGCCTCAATCAAAATATGTGTACTAGGTCTAAAAAAAAGTAAATCGACTTTTGTACGTATTATATTAAGGAAAGGTACCAAACACAGCTATTAATTAACGACAAAAAATATATGTACAAATATGTCCTACTACCACATTATCCACTTCAGCCCTAATACTTTCAAAGTGTCAACGACTACCTAAATTAGATCATTCAATAAGAGTATACTATCCTAAAAATTTACTTCCTCATTCCATTCAATTTATGCTTCTTAAAGTAAGAAATATTTTTTTTTATTACCATATACCTGACCGTATGTGACAAGCATTAACTTTTAGTTTCTCACAAAAATTTTCGCATGAAAAAAGAAAGAGTACATTTAATAACAAATAGCAAACAGCGCGCTAGGAATAGCGATACTACTGATGTTTGCGTCCGGATCGATAAATGATGTTGCGTTTGCGCTGTAATATTCACGTTACGTTCTGATTAAATTGTGATGTTGCCACAACTGTATTATTAATTCATAGATTTTATTTTCAACATTCATTACAACTTATTATGTTACTTAATGAAATAAATGATTAATAATGCAATGTATATTTTGTCCGATATTTTCTTGAGCATCAATCTGAAACTTTAATCTTGATTTAAATTGTTGAAAATATTTTATACATTTGTGATGCTTAAAGTATGTTAAAATCCTTCTATTAATTCCGTGCTATTTTGTTTTATTCATATCGCTTTTTCTCTCTTTATTTTATAGAGTAATCACTTCTTAAAAATAATGCTTCTTACACTACCTGAAAGAGTTTAATTTACAAAGAGGAAAACAATAGGTGTAAGGCGTAAATTATTACACGCAAATACAATTGTAAAAATCTAAAACTTTGTGTATAATGAATAATACATAAATTATTAACAACTAATTTTACACTATATGGCAACGTTGTAGAAGTAGTTCAAACTGCATCGCAGACCACCTATTAATAACGCGCTTGTTGAACTTGTACAATGTGACTTCACCAATATATGCACTAATGTATTAATATAAACTTAAACATTTTGATTGTTTATTTATAGCTTGCGGTGGTTGTAATATGCGTTTTACGCATACACTTTATTATCGGCTTCATTGTGCGATTTTCCACGATATCAGATACAGTCTGACAATACGGAAATATCATTGTAAGGTGTGCGGTGTAGCCGTACTGGGCAAGGAAAATATTATGAAGCATGCTACTGAACAACATGAAGGGAAAGGTGCCTATCAATGTCAATATTGCAAAAAAGTAAGTTAATATAAGTTTAAATTATATAACTGGATAATTCTAACTTTTTAATTCATTCAAATATTATATTCATCTGCATCCTTTATTTTTCAATTTTGCTTAATTTTACTAAAAATTGATTTTCGTTTCTAAATTCAACTATTTAATTCAAATTTTCAAGTATTTATACTCAGCGCCCGTTCTAGCACTTACTTTACCCCGGGCAAAAAGACAGATTGCCGCCCTTTAAGAATATATACAATATATATATTAAATAAAAGTACATATTTTTTATTTTCAATAAAATCAAATCATTTTATTTAAATTTTGATAAAAGCATATATTTAAAAAGAAACATATAACATAACTTAACATTGATAATCAAGCAGTATAAAACAGTAGAAATTAAAGAAATATCTGTACTTTGCATTAAATTGTTAACCATATAATTTTTTAAATGTTAAAATCCTATTAAAAATGTGTATTATTGAATAATCAATATGCCATTATTATGAAAATAAATCAAGGTAACATTAACTACGCTAAAATTACAAAAAACTTTTGTTTCACTTTCAGTTCTGTAAATTTTATTATTATATTTTTTAAATTATAAACCATTAAGACGATTTTGTGTAGTAGTCGAACGTAAAAAGTTCTTAATTAATTTTAACTTGGAGAAACTCCTTTCGCCAATGCGATTGTTATCGGTATCCTTAGCAATATTCTTAAAGCAATAATAAGATTAGGGGCAAAATTTAACTTTGTAATTAAGCTCAGAACATTGCTTAGGCTTTCTGTCTTATCCAAAAGTGCAGATTCTTCTGAAATTTCCTCTGCTAATTCAACCTCATTTAAATGATCATAATCACCATCACTTAAATACATTCTAAATTCTTCCAGATTTAATTCTAGTAGCATTTCTTTTGACATGATATTTAAATCGTTTATATTATATTAAAATTTAATATAGTTACTATGATTACTAAGTTGTTCAAATCTAACATCTAGTGCTTGATCGATTGTAGAATAAAAAAAAGGATTTTATATTTTTCTTTTGGATCTTTGATGGGTTCATCTCTGATGGATGGATCTTTGATGGGTATGACAAGTTCCTTTTTCTTCTTCTTACGCAGTATCGTCTTATTGTTGATCCAAAATTAGATCCAAGATCAAAGATTCTTGAAAAATATTTTGCAGTTTTATTAAAAGATGAAGTACAGAGGCTAGATCAATAACTTTTTTTGCATCAACTTTCTTATTAGATTAATGGAATTTAGTATTTGATGCCAAATAACTAATGAACACAAAAACCTAAATTGTTTAATACAATTTAATTAACCCGAGGTCTCGTCTCTTATTAAATTATCAATTTCTTGGTTTTCTTAAATGCTTAGCAAAGCGTCGTATACATCTCCGAAATGGAATCTCAAAACGCTTTAAGGCCTCTATTCTACTCTCCCATCTAGTGTCACTCAATGGTTTGAAAGTTAAACCTTTAACATGCTTTAAAAGTATTGCCGATCGGAAAGAAGATGCCGAAAAAAATAAATATATTTTTTGGGCCATGCTGAAGAAATTAACGGTTTCCAAGGATGCTTTCGCCATATCATTAACAACAAGATTGAGAGAGTGGCTACGACACGGAACATAGAATGCTCGCCAATTATATTGTTTAATTCTAGATTGCACTCTTGTTTTATTGTCTCTCATATTGGATCCGTTGTTTTCCTATAATACCAAACATTTGTTTTCTTGTGGATCTTTCGACTGGTAAGAAGCCTAAAATGTTTTCATTAAGTTTAATTTCAACAATACACTCTTAAATTATTGAAGAATATTTGGCTTTTGATATTTCAACAATAATATGACACTTTACAATCCGATGCAGCTTGTTTTGTATATGTATTTCGCATTTCGTATTGTTTTGTATTTCGATGCAGCTTGTCATGCTCTTTTAAAGTTTCGCTTCCAACTTTTAAAACCCTCCTTTCAACGAGAACTAACTATACCGCAGAAAATTTTGCAACAGAAGCAATAAACGCAGTTTTGTGAAATAGAGTACACCAGACATTTTCGTGAAACTTGCTCTCCTAAGTTTTTAATTATGCAATGCTTTGGTCTTAGTTTGTAAAAATTGTCTTAGTAAAAAACTTCTTTTGGTCTCCTAAAATTCTTGGCCACAATGCTTTCACTTGGTGTTGGTGAAGACAGAGTGTCGTCAGTTCCAATTGGTTTAGAAACTTCGTCCTTTTGTTTCTCATATGTATTTTATAATAACAAATATTTCAGCAAGTCATAAATACTCATTAAAAACAATTTTATCTAAAAACAATTTGTCTTTTTGAGATTTTATTCAGTACAATTATTCGAATATATTATTATAAAACCTGTTTTATCGAAGCAATAAACTTAATAAAGGTCTTATAACATTGATTCAAATATTTTCACAAAAATATATAAATAATTATACCTATAGAATACATTCAAGTTTGATACAATATTTTGATTCAATATACAGCCTTTTTGGATAAATAAAATATGTATTTTGTTGAAAAACGCTTTCATTGTTTTGATTCAATAATCGATTTACAATAAACCAGTATCTATCAAACCTAACAGTTTATTATACAGTTTACAGTTTATTATACATGCACTTACCTTTATAAATTAAGAAATCACACTGAAGTAAATTTTATGAACTTCCACTTATTATCAGTACCGATGTAATAGCAAGAATAATGCTATTGTGTAATGAAACCGCCCTTTTAGAATCTGTCTGTTCAAACACAAATTAAAGCAGCGATATGCTCGGGTGCTAATGCTATTCTGTTTAGAGAATTATATGTATGTTCAGACAAGTTCAAGCAGCGCCCTTTACAAATTCTGCGCTAATTGTCCGTTAATAGTGTAAATAGTTTTAGCTTTTTGACATAAACAATATAAATACGCCACGCACTGTAAATTTTTAGCGAACGGAGAAATCTATATGTGGAATTTTCTACTAATTGGATATTTAACACAAAAACTTACAGCCACACTTAAATTTCTCACTTTTTTTATTGTGGTAATATTTTGATTTTTCACTTCTGCTTAGCACATAAAGTTTATTTTTTGTGTTTTAAAATCAACTTTATCTTTTAGTTTTCTTGGATTTAGTTTAATGTTTTCTCAAATTTCTCCATATGTTTTATAGCTTGTAATATTTTCTGTGCCATCTATTTTTCAATTTTATATGCATTTTCTCGCTAACGTTAAGCTAATTACACAATCTTAGAAAGGTCCTTGAAGTTGTATATTGAAATATTTTATAGTTTTTCTTGACAAATAATACTTTCTTTTCATTATTAGCTTTATTTTATTTGTTTTTGGAATAGCTTTTTTGCATTTCTGATCGTTATGTTTTATAATCTATGATCTGTAAAACCAATATCTTCTGTTTAAATTATATATTCGTATTAAAATAGCAGTGCTCTATTATTGTATGTGCACGGTTGGTGTCTAATAGAGATCCATATGTTTCCAATAAATTCAATTTACATAATTCTCTCATTTTAATACTATTAATTGTACTAGAAATGTCTAATTTCAATTTAAATAGCAAAAGTTCATTAACAAATCAGAATCTTCAAAATAAGTTGATATATTTCATTTTATAGTACTTCCTTCGCCTAAACTATTTGGAAATGCATCGGACGTACGGTTGTTCAGCAAATCCACATCGTGCACGTCCGCTCTGCGATTTTTGCGGCAAGAAATTCTGCCAGCCACAAAAACTGAAAGTTCACATTAAACGTATGCATAGCAGTAAGTATTTTTTTGTTTGTTTTTAGTATTGCGTCGAATAATTGATTGACCATAAAGTAGAATATTAAAGTGTGTTCATAAGTAAACTATATGAAGTCATAAGTTTTCCTCTAACTCTTTACTTATCTTACGTATCTCTATCTGATGGGGCGGCTCCAGAGCTACTAACTTGTCTCGATTTACTGCACACCTTAACGACAAAATGTGGACAGCAACTACGCGAATAAATTAGCAATAACTCTCGAACTAAATTCAAATAAACCCGCGACACAATGAACTGCTAGTAGTATAAAATAAAACAACTGTGACTTACCTTAACGATTCGGGTGTAATCTTCATTCCGTTCTTCTGATAGGATTAAGGTGTCGGGTGTAGGCTTAAGGAATGGGTTGTTTCAGCACACCCGGTCACGAGTTACCACGAATAAATTGTATGCGTTTTGATATTATACACACGCATTTAGTAGCGCAATGGAAAAAATGACTTTGCCCGCTATCTCTCTAATTGAGCACTAACTAAACGACATCAATATGATTAATTGATGAACTAATTTCAGCGCTAGGGCCTAAGTCTGCCCACTGACTTTGTTACGACCGTATCTGGTCAACGGTCTTTAGAACTCTGCTTTTCTCTCTGTTCCTTCGCGTCAGCTAATAACAAAAATGCTCACGCATAAAAGCAACAACAAAACTACTGTACGCATGTTGAACTAAACTATACAATATTTACAAGGGGTGGACAATAAGTTGAGACAAACGATTTAGTGCAGCACAACACTATCAATATATTACGTTAATAAAACTCCAAGAACTATACCTAGTCACCTGTATATTCCAATTTGCTTACGACAGTTTACAATTTTACAAACAAAACTACAACTCGAACTGTCGAACTGTGTTAATCAACAACAAAAATTTCTAAAAAAAAAACGTTAAACTACTTCCATAAATTGAGACTCATGGCTACCCGAAATAAAACCCAGTTTATACTATTCATTTCTTTAATAACAAAATAAGCAATAACTCCCGTTCATTAGTAGATGGATAAATAGAACAACTTTTTATTTCAGATCTGTAAAATCTAGATACTGAATATTATATTATGATTTTTTTTCAGTGTTGAGATTCCATTGGCTGGGATTCTATTACCTGTGGCCAGTCTTTTATGAAAGAATGAAGTTTTTAATGTTTTAATTTAGAGTTTCATCATCATATGCTGTTGTAATCATAGCATATGACAATAATTACATGTTGACATCTAAATTATTTACGAAGGTGATGATTAATAGAGATTCCATTATACTTCCCTAGACAACTCCTATGTTAATAATGGCCACATTGCTAGATTCATGTGTTTATGAAACTACTTGTTTTTTATTTTATAGATATGGTGTGGTAGTCTTTCGCGACGCTGATAACGGAGAGTCCTAGCGACTATCACAGATGGCGCAAACAAATATCTTGATTATTACAGAATTTAACAGCCTTTGGTAATATGTATTCTCGGGGCCAGGTCAGTTTAACGTGAGACCGCACGTTGGAACCGTTCTTATTGTCCCACCGAAATTCAGTGGACTGCTAAGGACACGGGTAGCTACCTAAGTAGTCCAGTGGTTCGTGTTCTTGTGGGCAGCTGAAAAAGATTCTAACTGCTAATTAGTAAAACAGCATTACCGATTTAACAAAATAACGTCTATTATTCTTCTAGACAGTATAAACAAAGAAAGAAATATAAATACACTAAGATATATCAATAATCAAATATTAAATTAATATTGCACAATGGCGATTAGCAAATAAACAGTAGCGATTCTATTATAAACAAAACAATATTTAAGTGGTGCAAATAAAACAGCACAAATGTACGGTAAGAATATAAACAAAACAGTAATCATGCGGAAAGCATGTACAAATAGTTAATAATACAACGGAAAGGCGAGGGTAAATCTAAATACACGATATAAATAACTGAAAAGGTAGGAATCTTAGAAGTCTCCTACAGGCGCGTAACACAGTGATGCGCTCTAGTGTTACTGGTGCCAAATGACTACAACTAATCTTGGTGCGAACTGGCTAGAAGTATACACCTAACCGTGATGCGCATTGGCTATACACTCTGGTAAGGTATGAAAGAAAAGGAAGCACTACAGGTACGTAACATCGTGATGCGCACTTGCGTTACTTTGCCGAGTGACTACAACTGACCGTGATGCGCATTAGCCAGAAGTATACACTCTAGTTGTATGGGAAATCGGTTGGTGATGAGGTAGGAAGAGGAACAAAGCTATTTAATATTAATGTAATCTATTTAATTTATGTCTCGTAACATGCTTTGTTACAACGGCGTGACTTGATTAGCCAATTTGCTTTTTCGCGTATACCATTTAATTAAGTTTTGCTAATAATATCTCATGAGGCATGCAGTCAAAGATTTTGCTGAGATTATATATTGTTGTGTAAACTTTTTGTATTTGTCGAATGCTTCTGAAATATTGTCACATTGATTTATTGCGTGACTAGATAAAGGGTTGGGTTTCTACACAAAATTAACTAATTCTGCATACACGAAACTCACCCACCTAAGACATCTTAAGGTATTTAGAAATTCAGAATATATTCACTCTTATTTACAATTCAAGTCGTTTAGTTAATTAGGACAGGTAATAACAAAGAGAAAGAATTGATTTCAATTTCAATTTAATATATTCAAAATAATTAGCAATCATTAATTTCCAACACATAATCAAGAAAATTTTAATTAAAATGAAATTAATATGCAGTCCATTAGTTGATATTTATAAGTTAATTAGAGACTAGAATAATTTATATTAATACATTATAAACTTATTCACAAGATGAAAATCGCAATCTAGTCCATCAATAAAATATTAACAACGTATTATATTATTCCAGTCACAACCATTTTAACGCGATTTACTTGATTTAGTTTGTTTATTAATTAGGGAAAAATAATTCCCATCAACTGACTAGGTACCGAACGTTTTGTAATGCGATTCCTATAAGTTCTGTCTCTTTACATAGAGCTCCGTACGAATCTGGCTCCCCTGAATCGGCATAATGTGCCATAGCTAATAGGGTGCCCTTAGGAACTTAGGGACCCTTAAGGACTTACTATAGCGGCTAATTAGTAACACAAAGATGCAATAGTTCACACTAACAAAAATCCTAATCGAATACATATATGTCTGATTTAAAATAGACCACAACACTTAAATAAATGTTTTCTTTCTAACGTTTATTTTGCATGCTAACGGTGAATTCAATTTAATATGACAATATAAATAAGTACATGATATTTTAACAATGCTTAAAGAACTAAAACATTTTATAGAATTTTGCCATCTTGAAGAATTTAGATGCCTTATGAGTACTGAAAGTACATAAAGTTTTTACGGTACAATAAAATTAAAATGAGTACATTTTTTCTTGTTACAATATATTGAGCAAACCAAAGAACCGCGTTTACTGTGCTAATATAATAGATTTTGTAAATTTCTACTTCTATTTGGAAAAGAATTAATTCTTTTGAAAGTAGTTTCCAATTCTTTGGCGAATTTTTTGGAGATATAGGCAACTTATGATAACTGTTTTTTTTTATTGATTTAAAGCTATTGAGTAAGCTATTGAGTTTTATCTTAAAACTTTAGACTATAAATAAATTTGAAATAATTTTATCGTAAATCAATTTTATTATTCTTTAACACGTTTTCGTTTTTCAGATTTATCTGACGTTCTCAATGAGTTCCAATGCAAGAGCTGTTTGAAAATATTAGGTTCGCGCGCCGCCCTTCAACGACATTCTAAAGAGGTCCATAAACGTCTGATCAAAACTACACTTCCTCCCACAGGAGCTGCTCACATTGGTGTAAAATCTTGCAATACTGCCATTACTACTGATAGCACGCTAGGGCAAAAAGATGAAGAAGAGAATAATGGCGAGAATGTCGTAGATGGCTTGCTTGAAACTTGTTTCTCAATTGCTTGTGAAAAGTGTGGAAAGAAATTTCAGAATAAGTCGAATCTCAAGATTCATATGCTTACTCATTCTGGAATTAAACCATTCAAGTAAGATTTTGTTGTCAATAATACTTCAAATTTAGAATAAGAATTATCTTGATTTTTTTTTAAATCCGTATTGCTTTTCTGTATTTTTTGTTTTATTAGGTGTAATGAAACTAACTGTACGGCTGCTTTTACGACAAAACAATGTTTACAATTTCACTATAAAAAAGTGCATTCATTCAGCGATGAACAAATGCCGAAAATTGAACGATCTGTGGATTATACGTTCGAAGCTTATAGTGGCGGCGCTGATACAATATATTACGAAAGAGATGCTCAATCTCCATCTATTCAGTTACCACTAACATCACCTACATCATTAAGAAAACAAGATAGTTTTGTGGAAACCAACAATCAAAAGCATCTTAAAAATAACCGTAAAGTTTCCTTCAGTTCCGATAGATGTTATAAGGAAGAAAATTCATCCGACACTAGTAAAGACGAAAATAATGAAAATATTGTTGATGCAGCTAAAAAGAATTTCTCAGGAGATTTAAATGGTAGCAGTAATAATGGTGTAGAGAAGAATTATTTTTCTAGCAGTACTCATGTAAAATTACAAAATGGTAAATATTCTGTTTAATACACTTTTAATGAACTTTAAAAACTATTGTGATTGTAAGAAGTCACTAAAAGCAATTTAAGCAGAAACAGTAAGTTGTTAATTGTTTTCCCTCATGTTTTAGCAATCTACTTCTTTTTTCGTTTTCCTGAGGCTGTTGCAACACGTATTTTATTTGTAATTCGTTATTAAAAAACCAATTTGCCTACACTCTATTTCTGCATGTCCTGATTCTCTTCCTCCCGAGTTACAGCAAATCTGAGATTTTAGTCTTTCATAGCTTTTCTATGAAACGCTTATTTTTTCTTATTCTTTCTTGTTCCAATGGAGAATTGCATATACTTAGGCCTGAAAAACTGGCACATTTGCCTAGAGGTCACAACATTCGGCATCTCGACCTTTCTCCGTATATTCCCGCTCCGGTATTTCCAGAAGCACTAGATCTATTTGTATACCAGACCAGAGCAGATTCTAGAAACTTAGGACGGTATTCTTTCCATAAACCTGATTTATGGTGATTTTATAGTTTTTTTATATATTGTAGACGGTATATAGTCCGATTTCATATTTAATATTTCACCGTCTGTACTTGTGGTGTTTATTTTTTGCCATGTTTGGTCTATGGACTTTCAGCCGATAGTTTTCGCCTTTTCTTGTATGATCAATTCTAGTGGCGGAAGATATGGTAGCACCTGAAGCGTCGCAGTCAGGGTCGGTTTTATAGCCCTAAATTATGCCAATGCACACACATCTGTATGGATGACAATTTTTGTCTTGTCTTGATCTTGAGCGTTTTTTTTTTCATCACACCAGTGCACCGAAAGTTTCCGAAGCCAAAAAACTTACAGAAAGTGATTCTTCTAAATCATTCATTCATTTTCAACCTCGCATCAATGCCGATTTTAATTCACCTTTGCTAGCACCTAGAGAGAATCAAGTGTAGGGATACCAAAAATTGTGTAATTATCGCAGCAGATTTTTGTTTTTGCGTATTTAACGAATGAGACGAGACCAGCGTATCAATTTTTTCAAAGATATTTAAGAAGTGTTGAAATGATTTAGAAGCATTGAAAACCCCATTTGAGGAAATAATTATTTATCCGTCATGACTGTGTGTTCAAATCATAGTTTAAACTTTTTTTTGGACAATTGTATTCATAATTTTTTTTTTCTCTTTTCAAGTTTTACAAATTTTGTTGTCAATTTGAAGGAGTTGGTTTTCTTTTCCTCCTGTATATGTTCCTTCAGAATATTTTATTTTGTAATGCCTTATTTTTACTAAAAGTAGTATTGGTGCATTCCTCTTTTATTTTTCACTGAATTGACCGAATGATCATTGTCACCGTCATTTAATACTATTGCTATGTTGTTCGTATTTAAGTAGTATAGTACAATAAAATTATCGAATGGTAGAATTCAACTATTATCATGTTTTCTAAGGTTTATCACTGATTGATATTCATTTTGGGGCGTTAATTTCAAAAACACCATGGTTACCCCCATATCACGTAAGAATTTTCTGCTAATTAAAATAAATGAAATTAATGAAAAATTAGTCAAGCAATTTGAAGAAAATTCTTTGATTGAAGACAATGTTCCCTTGGTAGTTTTCATGAAATAACAATGGTAAGTCCGTAACATCCCATTTTACGTTACAATATTATAAATATTTGCCGTAATTCTTTATCTATTTACTCTTTATCTACTATTTGTTTAATCTATTATTTGTTTAATCTACAATTTGTTTAATCTATAAATAACGTAAGATGTATCAAACATATTTTTCTTAATTATATATTTTTTTGTTTTATATATAAAAATGAATATATTAAATTTCCAGTTGGATTACGGCCTTTAAAACTACGAACGAAAATTGTACCTTCATATGTAGACGATGATGTAATCAACGACTTAAAACACTCGAACCGTATTAACAAAGAAAACAATAATAACATCGTAAAAAATGTTCAAATAAAATCAGCATTTAACGGAAATGCAACAAGAATACTACATCGTGATAATAAATTTGATAGAAAATGGCTTTTAGATGATCAAGTTATATCCAATATGAAACTCCACGAACATGAAACAGGTGAAGAATATTTACATATTTTAAGATTTACATGTCAACCCTCAGTAGGTATTCTAATGGTGTTATTTTCTAGATCTAATGGACGATTCTGCCGTAAAAGTAGATGATCATCTATCATCTCCAATAATCAGAAATAACAAATTGGAATTAACGACAGTGATAACAACACATTTACCAAGAATTACTTCCAGAAATAATACTTCCGGTCCATCCGCTTCTACTTTACTTTCTCAAAATGCTAGTTTATTGGTAGAAGCTGCTTTGGATTCTGTCGAATGCTGTGATACAACAAGTTCAACGAATGGATTGTTAATTTCTCAACAGCATAATAATAATAGTGATCATCATGTAAATCATTCAACGTCTCTTTCCACGATATCTACAATGATGATTCCGGTAATATTTTTTTAGGTCTTGAGTTTAATAATGAATCAAGTTTTTAAAATTTCTGCAAGGTTTTAAATTTGTCATAATTAAATATTCCCTTTTCTATCTTTCATATACCATATAGGTATGTAATACCTATAAGTATATGAAAGATATAGGATTCATGTTTTGACAATTTTTCTATTTCACCTTACTATGTCTCTAGTATTGAAATTACTGCAAATACGCAATTCAACCTGTATTTTTTTAAATCTTGGTAGCCCTTGTAACTCTATTTAAAATGATACCGCACATGATGGGTCTAAATCTTATCGTTACAAAGATATGGCCCTTAATACCTTAAAATTTCGTAACATGTCGCCATGGCAAGTGACATTCAATAATCATTTTATTATTATTATGTAGGGGGCAGGATCATCACGCCGACCTAAAAGATCTTTTGTAGCATGTCCCTTCTTGTCGTTTAAAACAATCTGGGTTCTTTCTTACACTTTATGACTGTTTTCGGGTGTTGTTCCCTGATGTTCGCAGTCATACCCACGAACTGTCTTTGTCTGCAACTCGATGCTGACTGACATTCACATTAGATGTGTTTTGCCTTTTCTGCCTTATCATTGCATAATCGACATGTTGAGTTCTCAAACTTATCAATTTTATGCATATGGTAGTTTAGCGGACAATGCCTCGTAATACTACCCATATATATGGAGAGTTCCTCTTTGCTGAGACTGAATATTTTGGTATTCATCTCAGGTATCAGGTCTATAAATGCCTTTGAATGTTCTTGATCTGGGATTTTATTCCAGTATTTAATTCTGGCTTCGTATTCCCATTGTCTGAATATCCGCTTCCTGTGTTCTTTAATTAGATCACTAGACGGACCGGGGCCTATTATATTACTTTTTGCCCTTTGTCTGGCTAGCTTGTCCGCTATTTCGTTGTCCTTAATCCCTGAATGTGCTGGCATCCACCGTAACCTTAAATGATTAAGGTTACGGTTTAATGCCTTTTCGCATGATTTCTAGAGCACAGTTACCAATAGCTACTATTTCAGCCTGTAGAATAGTGGTGTGTGCACCCAGTGAAGTCACTATGCTACACTTAGGGCCACACACTCCAGCCCCTGCTCCACCACTATCCAATTTAGAACCATCTGTATACCATTTCAACGCACCTTTAAGATATGAATGTCCATTTTCTCAGACATCCCTTGTATGAATGGTAACTACAAATGGTTATCCAAAGTTGAACTTTAGTGGCATCTCATCCCACTTGCAATCGGTGAGTGATGCCGCCTCGGCTCTTTGAGGATTTTTAAATGTCCTGTAAGATTGCCAGGTTTCATTCTTCCATCCAATGCAGCAGTGGGAGAGGTAGACATCGCCCCAGTTATGCTAAGACATGCAGTTCTTTGCATTTTTTGTAGTATTCTCTATCTTCTTTTGTTCTACTTTAGACCTACATACACTACAATTTGTCTTACAGTTGCTGTATAGGCTCAATGGAGCATGTTCTACCAAAGAGCTTTTTGAAGCCATATAAGGCTCCAGAAGCCTTTTGTTGTAATTTCTGAAAATGTGCATTCCAGGTCAGTTTGTTGACCCTAGATTTAGTTTCCTCTTTCTCGTGAATGGCACAACAGTCACTTTGTTAGGAGCTCAGTCCTTTTTCTCTACACCACTTTGTTGTGATGTTTAGAACACTTTGCATTCTGGTAGTCACCGTCGTGTCATGTTGGCCTTGTTCTATCAGCACTAGGCCTCATTTTGGGTCCTTAAGAATCTTATGATCTTCTGATTGGAATCCTCAGAACTATTGGGGAAATACCCAATAGCGATCGTCGCTTGGGGTGTTTCTGTTTTATTCAGGGCCTTCAAACGTGCCCCCTCCCAGAGTACCAAAGTGGTCACAATTCCAAGTAGCCACTCCGCAGTGGCCTTGTCTTGACAAGTAATCACCAGATAACCTGGCTCGAAGCTAGTTCCTAAGAACTTTGGCTTCTGGCTTGAGTCATCCAGACAGAGCACCTCCCCGAGAATCGCTTCCTATACATCCGTGAGTTGTTGGGTGGAGAGACTCATTGGGATACGCCCCATGCATGAACCCCACTTTACACCCTCCATTACCTCTGTACGAAAGGCCCGCCTTCTGCAAGCCTTTAGCGAGTGGTTTCGTCTGACACAACCTTCCTTTACTCGGATATTGTCCGATTCTTTAAGGAGGTCGTCTAGTTCTGTGTTGGTCGACGATGAGGAAACCTCTTGTTCCATTTCGTCTTCCATCTTGTTTAAAACAGTTTCCTCTTCTGATGCGCTCAGAGCAGCATCACTCTCATTTGTTTTCTGCTTGGTACCTATGTTGTTCCTACGAGAATCTAGGGAAATATTTGGTTTAGTGCGACAGAGCCCCACATGACGCAGTAAGGGCTATATTGAAACTGGATTTGTCCTGGTTTCGAGAGTTCGCTGTTAGTGACTAAATCAAC
>WYDF02009997.1:0-13699 GCA_009867245.2 Adranes taylori
CAAATCAGATCAAATCAGATCAAATCAGATCAAATCAGATCAAATCAGATCAAATTAGATCAAATCAGATCAAATCAAATCAGTTCAAATCAAATCAGTTAGAATGAGATCAGTTCAAATCAGATCAGTTCAAATCAGATCAGATCAAACCAGATTAAACAACTGATAAAACTATACTAGGCAGGGCGTCGGCCTTGCACGGCAGACTGCTATTAGAAAAGAGTCAAAAGCGATCGTATGCCATAGCAAATCGGACGCCGTAGGCAAATACTGGAAAAGAGTGAGTCAAGAGCGGCCGTACGCCGCGTCAACGCAGACAGCAAAGCTGTCCGCGCCGTAGGCAAGTACGGGAACCGGGGAATTAATGGGTAGGTGATTTTTAGTAAGTTATATTTCATTTACCCTAAACAACTATTGTGCAAATTGAACTTACGACTTATAAGATAGCAGTCAAAATAAAAAGGTTCAACTTTTATTTTATGCCAGATATAACAAAACGAAGTACTTCCAGTGTATGAAAGATGGGATGGCGATCACGTCCACGAATCTTTCATATTACAGAGCGCTAACTTACTAACTGAAAACTGTCATTGCTTAGAAATACACCAATGAATGTGTTCTGTCAATTAAGTAAAGTAAAGTAAATTTGTTAACAATATGTTGTGGTTTTATTCAACAAATATCTACATCTTGTTATCAACAAGAGCTATCGAACGAAAATCACTAAACAGTGATTAATATTCTGATCTAAATTTCAGGTCCGAAACAATGTCGAAATAAAATCTTCAATATCAATAACAGAGAAACAGTGAATAGCGTATTAGATTGGTGCTTTTCGAATGAAGATTTGAACGAGTATTGTGACATTGAAGAATCGGTTCGAGCATTAGAAAAATTACCTCGAAAATTTGGTACTGGACTTAGTCCGAAACTGAAAGAAGATTATTGTACTGTAATTACAGACTATTTCGATAGTAGATATTGCTACCAGTCATCTTATTTGGAATCTTGCGATCCGTCTAGTGTAATTGATCGATTACGACAACAATATCAGGAATGCTTAGTTAGAAATAAAAATCTAGATGATGATATCGAAATTAATAATTTACCCTACATTTAAATTTAAATAAATATGTAATAATATTTCTTGTGATAATTTCTTTGCTAACTAGATTTAGTATAATCCCAGATAATTGTACAAGTTAAAATGTAAGTTTACTGAAACGTGTTGTATTCTATCTATCTCTAATAGATACATATGCTAACGAAACTCCCACTCGCGACGCTGCTAATGGGGAGCCTTAGCGTTTGTCACAATAATGGAGCAACTAAATATTAGAATATTTGGGTCTTCAGGAATTTGCCTCGGAGGCCAGATCCGTTTAAAGAGAGACCTCACTTTGAACTGATGTTGTTTTTCCGATCCTCAGAGGCTCTTTGAAGACTCAAGTAAACTCAGTGGAAAGTTAACCAGGTGTGCTAAATCGTGCGGGTACTTGTAACTCAACTTAATACTAATAAGTGAAACAGCATTAAAGATTCAACAAAACCGTGTATTGTTTTTCTACACGAAATACGCAAATCGAGAAAATATATATATATATATATATTTTATATATGTAAAACGTCGTAAGCCCTATTATATATCATTTACTTTGTGACTCGAGTTTCGGTCGTGGGCCCATTATCGAACTGACTGTTGCCCGAAACGATAATGGGCCCACGCCAGAAACTCGAGTCACAAAGTAAGTCATATTATAATAGTGCTTACGACGTTTTACATATATAAAATATTTATAATGGAGCACGTAACAAAGAAAATACTTTATATATATATATATATATATATATATATATTCAATTTAAATATTCATAAGCAATCGAACGAATGAATGTTAAATGAAATAAGCGGTCTTATATTAAACGGCACAAAAACAATATTATAATCAAAACAAAACGGCGCATAGCAGTAGTGCAATATTAATAATACTACAAAAATGGCGCTTAGCGAAATAATAATATGGTAAGCAGGTAGCAGTTATTCATGGAGCGGAGAATTCATACATAGGATCGGAACCAGTTTAGTCACGGCAGATGTACAATCAGGACGGCAGGTATCTCAGTATTTTAACACGATGTGTTACACAGCTGGTTGCGCTACTGTTACTATTGTCTAGTGAGTCTCCCAACCTCGTGCACAAATTAGTTCCAAGCACCCACTCAACAGATAGACGACTCAGCTGGTTGCACTCTTGCCGAGTGAACCCCGCTAACCCGACGGCACGTTTATTAGAAGTATACCCCTTGTGCGGTCAGCGAGAATACGGCAGACTCGTAACACAACTGGTTGCGTTGCTGTCACTGTCGTGTAGTGAAAATTTCTAACCATTCCAAGCACGCGCACTAATTACTTTACACTTTACAGATAGTAACATAACAGGTTGCACAGCTGTTACCCTTACCGAATGACCGCTACTAACCCGACGTTACGTTTATTAGAAATATACACTTTACCAGGTGCGGTGGACGGTGAATTCGTAACACAGTGAGAGGCACGGCTGTTACCTAAGCGACTACTACGAGCTTACGCTAATAGTATACACTCTATCCGGTGTGCTAAATGGAATACTATAGACGCGTAACACAGCTGATTGCACTGCTGTTAATGTTGTCAAGCTGTTACCTTTAAATCGGCTGCAAACCACTTAGAAGTATCCACCCCTATTGGCACGTAACACAAGGGTACAATCATTCAAAAGCATGCATACGGATTATCATACGGCACAACGGAGAAAGCTATTCAAAACACATGCAATATAACAAATACGATGTAAGCTATATAATGTTGCTTACCAATACGTATTCCGATAGACGAATGTCGCTGGTGGCTATTGTCTCGGTTGGTCTGGCTGATTTGCTCTCGACGACTCGAAGACAGGAACTAACTTTAAAAGCGTAAAGCGCGCCTATTTATAGGCCAAGAGCCATGTCTATCTCTAGCTGCTTACCACAGAACGTGTGAAAGTCGTCACACGTTATCAGACGTGTGAAAGTCGTCACACGTGTGAAAGTCGTCACACGTTATGACCCGCTACAGCTACTCAACGAAAAGAGTGTGTTCGCGAGAATTAAAACTTAAATAAATTATAATATTATTAACAATACCTAATACCCGGGGATCAGGAGTTAGAAGATATAATATACAATATATCTGTGACAGTCAGTCGTCTTTGCTTTGATGCATTATTCGTAACATTTGGCTTTACGTACGATGGGTACTAACTATCGCTCTCATATATATGCTCTAAGAAATATGAACCAAAAATCCCTACTTATCCCAACCTTCCCATTCCCAACCCACATAAAAAAAAAGAAAATGGCGCTGGATTGGCTACATAGTATGGCGAGGTCCTGAACACATTCCGAAATGGGCCCTTGACTGGAACCTCTAGGGAAGGCGAAGAGCGGAAAGACCGTGACAAACATGGCGAAGAATTGTAGAAAACGAGGTGGCAGAAATCAGGAAGTCCTGGAACACAATCAAACTCATAGCAAAGTATAGAACTCTTTGGAAAGCCCTCACATATGCCATATGCTCCTAGTACTAAAGGAAATAAGCAAGTCATAATAACAAATACATGTATTAAAGCAATTTGTTTATTTTCAAGTATTAAATTAAGCCTTGTATTTATTATCTTTACATTTAAAGTATATTAAAAGTTTATTTACAAAATTAATCATTAAATAGGAAACAACTAAAACGTGTTGTTGAATAGTAGTAATATATTGTAAAAGTGTTTAAAAAATTAAATAAATTAAGTTCAAAATCAAAATCTTTCAAATTATTATATTTTCGTGTTAAATAAAGTTTTTAAAAACCTACCTACCACTCGACCATGAAAATATAATTTACATCATATTTGTTATGTGTAAATGAGAAATTAAATATCCACACGTATATCGAATTGAATTGACATAAATATTAATTAAATATACAAATAAACCTTTAGAAATATAATATGTAAGTTTTTCAGTTATCAGTTTCGAAATATTAAAAACAATACCAAAATAAAAATTAGTCCATATACAAGGTAAACAGTTTAAAATTATACTAATTTACGTCAAATATATTAATATAATTTAAAACTTTTATGGTGTAAACAGTTTATCATTGCGTTACATACAGAGGCAGTTAGTTACAAAAAAACATAACTTTACTTTGATTAGCCTACTTACTTACATTATCATTTGAATTAATAAGATTAGTTCAAAAATAAAAAACTCATGGCAAGTATTGGGTGACTCGACAGGTGGAAAAAAAAGTTACGGAATCCGCCTGTTAAATGTTTGTGGAGAGAAACTGTCCTCAAATGATGACGATATGAATGAATTTCGTAAAAAGTTTCATCCTCTTTATTGAAAATGAAAATCTTTCAAGCGATCAAGTTTTCAACAGTGATGAGACAGAGCTTAACTTTCAAGTTGTTGCCTAGTAACTGCCTTATAGGCAAAACAGAACACTCAACCCCTGGCTACAAATGTAGCAAAGAAAGGGTTAACTTTTAAAAACTTATTGCCGAGCTATTGAAAGCTTTGGCAGGATCGCCATGAAGTAGCGTTCGAATTTATTCAATTTGATTAAAATAAAAGAATAAAACTGATTGAGTTTAATTTATATATTTACAATTGATTCTAATTTGAAATAATATTATATGATTATATTTACATGTTATCAATTAATAATCATTGAATTCTAATGAATACGTAATGGTGACGTAATGTTGCATCAATCAATAATTTCTCTAAAAGTTTTCTTAATAATATATATATATATATATATATATATATATATCATCTGTTTTAATGTTTTAAGGTTGCACATCAGTCAAGTTATAAACATGTTAATGTTAAATTCTCGAAACGTGTCATTAATGTTATTTAAAACGTATATTAAATATTCCACAATATATTTTAGTCAATAATTATCACCTTGGATTATGTCTTATTAAAACAATGTTATTTAAAGTTTCTTCACAATTTTCATACGCGTGTATGTATTATAAGACATTATTATATACAAGGAGTCCTCGAATACTACCACAGAATCTTGGGGGAAATCAAAAAAAAATGCAGGAGTATTCAAAACAATTGCAAGAAATGCTTTTCCATTAAAGTATTACAATCAGAAAAATGCGTGGATGATCATCGAAATTTTCAAAGAGTAGTTTTTTAAAGAATTTGTTGTTTCCACAGAAAATTATTTGAAAAAAAATCTTTCAAGAAAAGCCGTATTATTGTTAGATAACACCCCAACGCAGCTAAATGCAGATGAGTTTCAAGATCATCAAGGCGATGTTTCTACCGCCGAATGTAACGGCCATTGCCAATCAATGGATCAGGGTGTTTTGGACATAGTTAAAAGAAGTTACCGAAGGAAGCTAATATCGACATTATTAGAACAATGGTGAGCAGGTGGGCTAATGGTGGGCAGATTGATGGTGGGCAGGTTGATGTGATGACTAAATTGAAAGCAGTTAAAGTAAAGGATGTAGCTTATTAGGTTGCAAGGGTCTGGGCTGAAGTAAAGGTTTCAACAATTGCTAAATCATGAAATAAGTTGTTAGAAGGAAATGCAACTGAAGATCAGGAGGATCTAAAAATTACTGAAGAAACATTTTTCCTTTAGTACAACGCATCTCTGGATGTGAGAAAGCGACTGTAGAAGAAGTTGATTGTTGGTTGAAAAAAGACATTGAGTACTCTATAACAGACGAACAAATTGTTGCTCTCGTTAAAAACGATGGCAACGATATTGACGATGAAGAACCTGACGTTCATTTTCCAAAAGTATCCCATGAAGTTGAAGTAAATGACTTAGGAGTCGCCATGGCATACATAGAGCATCAAGAAGAAGCTACGGGGATCGATATAATGATGCTCCAAAGATGGCGGGACTTGGCAGCAAGAAAACGGCAATCATCGTCGAAACAGACAAAGATCACAACATTTTTTACATCTTCATAAAGTATGTACATACATAACTTTTAATATGAGTAAACTCTTATGCAAAGTCGTTGTAATCCTATACATTAGCTACTTAAACATTAAAAATTTGTAAAACTTTTCTTTTACCCGGTTTTTTAACCTTTCTTTATTATCCGACATTTCCGTATATCCGACATCATGACGACCCGTTTGTATCGGATAAGCGAGACTCTACTGTATTAGTATAAGTATGCTGTAGACATAGTTTCACCCTATATATAGAAACTTTTGAAATAGCATAATTTATGCGTATATTCTGTTATCAGTTCATAAATATTTTATATCTTGCAGCAACAAAAAACTGAACATTTACACAAATGACACCGTCCATTTTAATATATTTTTTTATTTTAACCACAACATTTTGTAAGTGCTTCATCTGAGACAAAATGATATCTGTGTTATTTTTATTGCTGTTTGTTTCGTAAGTCATGTAATTTATTACTTTTAAATTATGCCGCACTCACTGTGTTAATCTGATACAAAATATTTTAATTTTTAAACTATTATCATTTATACTTAGATACAGAAATTTTAATATTGTTTTAGTTTTATCAATAAATGGATCTTTTCGCAGCCATTAAATCTAAATTTCTTTACATAAACAAAATGATAGCATTCATAATGCTCATCACTTTGAGCGCTAAAAAGATAAAACAATCAAGGCCGTGCAAAGCACGACCGACTACCCTTTTAGAAATTCTCCAAAAGTGACACAAGAGCGGTCACAGCCCGCGGCAAAGCGGACAGTAGAGCTGTGCAGAGATGAGAAATTCATTCAATACTATCTTACCTGAAGTTGACCTCTCCAGGCGATAATATTCTTTTCAAGCATCCTAACTGCACCTTATCAATTTCATACATTTCACACACTCCTCAAAAGTACGCACATACAGCATTATACTCTTCACACACACATCTAGTATTCTTGTCCGTATTTTCACAGATTTCCCAAAGTTCCCTTCACACACACACCTTATTCTTTCCATCGCTACTCCCGCTTTTTTTGCAACCATTCTAACATGCTTCCTACAAGACATTCTAACACAACACATATCCTAGATATTTAGCTTTTTACCTTCTTTATCTGTTTTCCTCCAAACTTAAAAAACGTCCTCTCTGCTGTCGCGACCTCCCTTCTTGCACACTATCATTTTCGTTTTCTCCACATTCAGCTCTAACCATCTCTTACATATATACTTGTTTACCGTCTGAATCACTTCTTTTATATCCTCCCGCCTATTTGCCATCCATACCTTTTCAGCAGCATAGCTTAATGACCATATCTTTTCCTTTCCTACAATAAACCCCCCTGCTTGCCCCGTCCTTAACATATCCATTAGATTTGCCATGTATATATTAAATAAACAAGCACACAACGGACATTCCTCACACCCCTGCTTACATCAAACCACTCCCATACTCTCTCACCATCTTTCGCTTTTATTTTCGACCCTTCATACATTCCACTTAATATGCAAATCAACCTATTTGAAATTCCCAATTCATATATTCTCTTCCATAGATTTTCCCTACTTATCTTATCAAATGCAGACTTGATATCAGCAAACAACAAATATATCTTTTTTCTCACTAATTTCTTGATGCATCAAATAATTTCTTGTTCCAATGTTGTCCACTGTCCGACTTCCCCTTATAAAACCAGTTTGCGTATTAGACAGTACTTCCTTTCGTCTCACTTCCTTATCCAACCTTTTATTTACAATCGTAGCAAACATTCTGTATACTCCATACATAATAGTCACTCCCCTATACTTTTCACTCTTCCTTTTATCCCTTCTTTTGTATACAGGCACCATTTCTTCTTGCTTCCATTCTTTCGGAATTCTACTTATACCCATCCACATTACATTCATACACCTTGCTGACGCTCTTGTACCATTATCACTCAAACATCCCCATACTTCCATCGATACCCCATCCTTGTCCAGCTGCATTCCCATTTTTTATAATTCTTATCTCCTCTTTCACCGCCTCTCACTAATATTTTCTTTTATCTCTTTTTCTTCGCACGTCGTCTATTCTTTTCCATCATCTCCATCAAGCTTCCTTATTCCTACTTTCTCTCATTTCCTCTCTGCACTTCTCATTCACTCAATTGTAAGATTCAGACTTCTCTATCAGCACCTCACAGCCCTCTTTTCCTTATATAACCCCAAACATTCTTTTCATTCTTTACATTGTCAGTTATTTTTTCTTCTTCGCTAACTCTCCTTTCCTTACCTCTTATACATTTTTCGTACCTATTTTCTTTATGTTAAGATTCTCTATAATTCTTTCCCATTAAGTCATTTCCACCCTTTCACAATTCATAATTTCCAACTTCTCTTTTATTCTCTGTTCCTGTCTCACACAGGCATATCTTTTACTCTCCCATCTCCTGCTGTCTTCTTTTTCACATTTTCCTTACCCCTCCAACTAAATTTACACTGCGATTCCACTGGAAAGTTTTCCGATTCTATTACATTCTATCCTCACTTTTTAAATATTTCAAATACTCTCTCGCTATATGGTTATTACCACATACTCCACTACGGACCCCCGATGTGGTATGTAAAGGTAAACTGCCCATCCCTGTCCCCATCTGTTCATCCGTTCCTTATAAACAAGTACTCTTCATCGTTCCACTCTAAAAATCTTTTTCCTTCCACATTTATTACTTTGTCTCTTGATTTCCTAATTTCTACCTCACCTTCCATTCCTACCATTATACCACTCTCTCCAATCCTTACATTCCAGTCATCTATTATTGATAATCAATCCATATTTTCACGCCCTTCTCCGAACATATTGCTTATTCTCTTTATAAACTCCAACTACCCCTTGTTCACATATACCATAACAATTATCCACTTCATCCCCTAAACATCACCCTTCCACATGCTCCTTCACACTTCCAATTCTCACCTATTAATTTATTCAAACCAATTCTCACACCAAGAATGATCCCCGCACTTGTTCTCCCCTTTGCATACACCCTTGTTACTATTTGTATATTCCATACATAACCTTTAGGCAAAAACTGTTATACTTCCTCCCATCCATCCGCTTCCACTCACGTCTCTACTAGACCAATAATATCAAACGACTCCAGGTATTTTATTATAGCCCCCTTCCTAATTTTATTCTTCAACCCAACAATGTCCCAAATACAATTTTCAGGCTAATTCATTTCCCAGAAATTCCGTTACTCGTCCATTCATATTGCCTCTATTTTCGTCACTTAATTTCTTATATCTAGTAACATTGTAGCTCAACAATTTTATCATGAACGGAGAGTACTTGCGTGTCACAATGGCGAAAAATAGATGTTATATTTTCCCGAGCGCCAAGTCCGTTTAAAGTGAGGCCGCACTTAGGAAACGATCGTCTTTCCTCGGCCTCAGCAAATCCTGAGGGCTTAGGTAGCTTCGAGTCGAGTTGTCCAGAAATGCCCTTAATAACTATTAAATGAAACTGTGGTAATGATAAATGACGTGTATTCGATTACTATACACAAAAGATACAAATCCAAGCGGCAAAGCCATTTAATATATAAGCGGTACGTGAAGTAACAGTACAAAAACGTGCAGTGATATTAATACTAATCACAAATTTTAATAATGCGGAATTAAGCGTGAAATGTATTATTAAGCAATAATGACCGAAACAGGCAAACGCCAGAAGTCTCCATTCAAACAGTTGCGGTGTGAAGCAAGCAGGTAGGGTCTACAGGGAGAGAACAATCATGCACACAAACAAACAAATATATTAATCCAAATATCTTACCGGACTGATTACTTCCTACGGCACTAATAATTGTTATTTACGGGGGTGATCTCGTCTACTGTTTTCATGGTTCGGCCAGCCAAGAACTCTCTGATCCTTCGGCTGTTATTTATTCAAGACCGGAGAAGTACTAACTTAAATCTCTCTGAAAGTGTCCTTTCATATCAGGTTGCTGCTCACACAAAATTATTTTGTGTGTTGTCATATTTATCAAGGATGTCTTGTCTATGGTCCCGTGCGTCTGCCCCACTCATCCTACACATGAACGCTGCATAGCAATACGGTCCATCATGGCTATGACTCTAAAGACCCATCGCTACTCCGCACATTACTCATGCACGCGGTCATCTAATCATAGTTGGCTAATCATAGTTTAGCCAATAGGAATGAATTTAACAATCTGTCTTTCTCTCGCTACTTATTATAATAGATGGGCATTCTCTCTCTCTTTCTCTCTCTCTCTCTCTCTCTCTCTCTCTCTCTCTCTATATATATATATATATATATATATATATATATATTTGCGTACATCGCACAAAGCAGAATAATTAGCAGCAGCAATGTTCATTTTTACTTCAGCATACAGTTTATTGATTAAAAATATATTTTGGGTCCGAGAATATCCCATGTTTTCTTAATATTAATACAGGTTTTTATTTTATATATTATCTAAGTAGTATTCAATCAGTTACATTATTAGCCTAGTAACGTGCTACTTTATATAGCCCCAGTGGGAGATCAAGTTCTCCCCTCCAGCCTGTTGTCTCTGATCCCCAACAGGAAGACTTGGCATTAAATGCTCCCGCAATAATAAGCTCCTCCATTATCTTCGGAGCAGTGTTTCCTAAGTTGCGCAGGCATTCTGCGAAAATTGTTCCTCCTATTATGGGACAAGAGGGATTACAAACTAACCGTTCGGATGGCTAATGTTATAATTGATAATTAGAAACTACATATAAATTTAATTTTATATTCTAGAACTAATTGCATCGATGAGAATCAGTTAAAGTTTCCAGATAAATTTATATTTGGTGTGTCTACTGCGTCTTATCAAGTTGAAGGTGCTTGGATGGAAGATGGTAAGATTTTAGGCGTGTTTTTTAATACTATATAAATAAATACTAAATAAATCATGCAAAACACTAATCCATATGTCAATTAAGTTAAGCAGAAAATAGTTTATAATTATGATTTATTTATATATAACGCATTTTATAAAAATTATAATAATTTGTTGTTTAACATTATGAAAAATATTTTCTCATAAACTCCTTGAATAACTCAAAACTGAACATTTAAATTACATAATTACCTAACTACCAAGTAGTTATTATACACTTATGTCCTTATTATATAATTAAAATTACTTAAATATGTGAACATTCAGCAAACAAACAACAACAGTTTGTTTGTTGAACAAGAACTCAGTCTTAGGTAAACAGATAATTAGAGCTAGAAAATTTGATAAGCGCGTAAAGTTTTTTATCGATTATATTTACATATATGTATATCCTTATCCTTAGTATTTTTTATACATTAGAAGAAACCTTCAACAATGAAAACAACTTTGTTGAACAAGAGTAAGGACTATCATTAGTATTGCCAATATCAAATGTGTTTCAACAGTTTAATATTCCTGAGATCATCAAAAAAAAAGGAAGGTTTAGTCACCATATCGAACATATACTGGAAGTCACAAGTTTTGGTAGATTCTGTACAAAACAAACATTTCGAAATCGAACATTTTCATGATTTCTATATCTTTCATATGAAAATATCTATATCCTTCGGATAAAATGTACATTGCTGTGAAGAGAAGGTGATAATATAGAACCCTGCTGATATTATGGAACCTCTATGATAATTCTAAACTGCTAGTGACATCTACATTAAAGTAGTTAAATATTACTTTGTAACAGTAGGTTGTGTCGTGTAGGAGACTACAACTCACAGAAAGCAGTATAGATATAACGGTGTAAGGTTATGTGTTGAAGCGTAAAACATTTTTTGTGCTGATGGCCAAATATCTGTCATATACGATTCGTACATTTCAGATTTTTTGCTGGGTTAAAAATATAGTGATCTATTGATAAAACGAAATATGTAAATTTTTATTTGAATCATATTTTTTTACAATATAGTATGTCAAAAAATATGATTCTTTGACAACGATGCTCTGCAACGTGGGATTTGTTAATATGGAACCCCTAAGGTGATGGTAATACTGCCACTAAGTCTAGAAAACTTGGGACAAGAAAGCCATGATTGAAGCTGTTAAATTGTTCCGAGCCAAAACAATTGGGCTTCATAAAGAGGTTGTTGGAAAAAAAAACTAGACAGGAAACCAGTCCTTCCCGAACAAATGGCAGCTGGATTAGTAAAATATTTGCTTTTAATGGAGAGTAAATTTTATGAACTCACTTGCCGAGACGTGAAAATTATGGCTTGTCAACTGGCTGTAAGCAATGAAATAAAGCATTCATTTGGTGACAAATTAGAAGCTGGCCGTGCCTGGTTAGATGTCACACTGTTTATTAGAAAGCATCCGGGAACATCATATGGAAGAGCTACTGGCTTCAATGGAGAATCCATAAATACGTTGGCTTAAGGTAATGCCAGAGGACCAGAAAGAAATAGTATACCTGCTTCGATTTTAATCCGATTATAAGGGTCGAACAAGCGTTGAACGTGCAGTTAAGCATCAATTAAAAATCAGGTAGATAACTGAGTCCTCTGACATTAACTTAAGCCAATACGTTTTTCAATGTTCTCAAGAAGAAGTATGAGAAGAGAAAGAATGAGCCACTCCGTATATTCAAAGTTGATGAAACGGGTTTGTCAATAGTTCTAAGTAAAATACCCCAAGTCATAATTTTGAAAGACAAACGACAAATAGGCGCACATCCGCTGACATACATCCGCTGAAAGAGGTTCGTTGGTGACTGTTATTTGCTGTACGAGAGCAAGGGGACACCTTTATACCCTATATGCTTATTTTTCCTCGGAAAAATATGACAGATACTCTTATGTGAGGTACACCTACTGGAGCCCTAGATTGGTGTCGCCCTTCGGGCTGGTTACAAAACGATTTGTTTACAGATTGGTTTAAGCCATTCATACAATTTACAAAAGCATCAGAAGAATCTCCTGTTTTACTGTTGTTAGATGGACATTACTCACATACTAGAAATATTGATATAATACATCTGGCTAGAAAAAATAATGTCACTATATGGAGCAGACTGGATCAATGTGTTAATGTAGTAGCAGCACTGTATAATTTGCTGATGGTGGTTCGGATTCATTAGATAATTCGCGAAACGTGAATAGGGCGGTTATTTTACTTCTAAATATTACAATTAGTTCATGCAAAAATTAGACACGTGCTGAATTTTAATAACGCCAATTTACTATTAATTTAAACTATCAAATATTTTATAAAATAACAAATTTACACTATAAAAATATATGATTTAATTGAATTTGACTGGTTGAGAATAATAAATTATCTAATAAGTTGTGAATTTCTTGTCGGCAGAGCCCTGGAGACTAGGTTAGTCTCTTGTAGATTAAACTGGAGCGCATGTTACAATTGCGAGCAAAAATTACACTTTGGCTTTGGTAATTCAATAAGAGCAAAAAAAAACAGGTGCAACTGTAAACTTTCAATTGACAAATGTCCAAACTTCTTATGAAGCGAAAACCAAGTTAAAACGAAGAAGGCTTAAACGAGAGTGGTTTATGCGGATTCTTTAGTGACCATATTCGTCTAAAAACATCGGATGTCAGTCTTCTTCTCTTGTCCGTTGACTCTCGTGAGAGTATGGTGACATCATGTCTCAATGGCTTTTATGGTGGTTCTCCA
>WYDF02010008.1:0-13699 GCA_009867245.2 Adranes taylori
ATATATTTAAATTGTGATATTAGCAAAAAGTGCTCCAAATAAAATCGAAAGAACTTTATGTAGCCTATAGAGACATGGGACTAATTCCATTAGATGCACAATACAACATACTAATATGTGTACCAAATTTTGTCCTCTTAGCTTAGAACCTGAATTTTTGATTAAAATGGCGTATTGACCGCCATCTTGAAAAATAAATCTTTCTGTTAAAATTGTTGACGAGAAAAAAATGTTTTTGAAAAATTTCTTTTTATATAATAATGTTTTCTATTAATCTCTCTTTAAATTGCGTATAAACAGATTGTAGTGATAGCAGTTTCAAAAGAGGAGGGGGGGGGGGGGTTAATTTGTCATGCTATACTCAATCTATCAATATTATACTAGTCAGAATGCTTTCGTGGTGAGGAGAAAAATTAGGAGGGCAGCGGCCTTCCTCTCCTTGTTCATCGCTGTTTACGCCCAAAACGTATATGGTATAAGGAAAATAAAAATATAACGAAACTAGTATAAGCGCTGCCTCAAATTGTCTTTTCTTAAGTAGTATATTGTTTCTGGTTTTACAATCTCCAGGAAATTTCATCGATTTGATCTTTATGGTTTTGTGAAAAGCGTGGAAAATTTTTGCGTGTAGCGTTAACTGCTTCACTTCTTATGTTAAGAAATATATATGAGTTAGTTAATTTAAACAGCGTCAAAATTATGAGTGTGTCGACTTATAAATTAAACCAAGTCGAGTTAATTGAAATTCTGGAAATTCTAATTTTAATCTATTAATTCTAACTGATGTTAATGTAATATTTCTTAGTATTATACAGTGTAATCCAAAAATCTAATAACGTTCAATTGCACTTGTAAAATCAACGCTCTTATTTATTTATTTATTTTTGAATTTAAATATGAAAAAAAAATTATTTCTTATTATATTATAATAAGAATATATTACAATATACAATATAATATATTAATAATATACTATATAATACTGTATTGTTTTAATATATAATATTATATTGTTGATATAAATTATGCCAAATTATAATAATTGAATAAATATTAGTAATCGGTTTAATGGACATACAGATGTATTTTGATTTTAAATTATAATCTTTAAGTTACGCTTCGTAAACAATACTTACTTCTTCAGACCAAAAATGTAAAAGAAAAAGTTGAAGGGTATCTGAATTATAAAATTTGAAGGGTCTTCTTATTTATAAAAAATCTGTAAATTATTAATATCCAGAATTGTGTACAAATATTAGTTAGAGTCCAAAAACATTAATCATTAATATATTAAAATTGTTTCCAATAATAAATTAAAATGTAAACTAAACAATATAAACAAAAGCAATAAAATGTTGTTTAAATATAAAAATAATTAACATAAAACGTGTTGTGTATTTCTATTTAAATGTCGAAATGATTATTAAAAATTTATATGTTATTTGTCAATTTGATAGAAAAATAATAAAGATACAATAATACAAAACTAATATGATTATATCAATAAATATCAAAATAATTGACACTTTAAACAAAAAGTAAGATAATAACAATTTAAGTAAAATTTATTACAATAATTTAAAATATAATCCTATTAGACCAACATAACAATTCTCTTTAGATACTACAATTTTAATTCTCAATATCAATGTCAATTAAAACCTCTATTTCAGCATCAATTTCATTTATTGATATAATCATATAAGTTTTATCTTTGATTAGATGCAAGTAGTTTCTATTTTATTTTTATATCAAGTTGACAAAAAACACATAAATTTTTAATAATCATTTAGACATTTAAATAAATTTTTCACAATTCGTTTTACATTCATTATTTTTATATTTCAACAATAGTTTATTTATATTCTTTGGTTTACAGTTTAATTCTATTCTTTTTTTTTTGAAGATTTTAATTATTATTGGAAACGACTTTAATATATTGAGTGTAAATGTCTTTGGACTCGCAATATTTTTCCACAATTCTGATATTTTCATTTGTTTTTATAATTTACAGATTTTTGCAATCCAAAAAAACTAATAATATCAAACTGCAGTTGTAGAACCAATACTCTTATTTATTTATTTTTGAATTTAAGAAAAAAAATTATTGTTATATTTTAATAACAATATATTACAATAATATATTAATAATATCTTTTATAATAGTACTATAATATAATAATATATATAAAAATATAAGATATATAAATTATAAAAGATAATATATATAATTTATATATGCTTTTGTATGATAATGATATATAATAATATTATAATGTTTTAATACATAATATTATATTGTTGATATAAATTATGCCCAATAATAGTAATTGAATAAATAATAGTAATCGGCTTAATGGACAGTGTATTTTGATTTTACTATAATCATTACGTTTCGTAAGCAATGTTTACTTATTCATACTAAAAATGTAAAATAAAAAGTTAAATGGTATCTGAATTATAAAATAAAAATGGGTTATTTTATAAAAAATCTGTACATTATAAAAATATATTATGAAAATTTTAAATAAACAAGAAAAATTAAAATTGATATAATCATCTAAGTGATATAATGATTTTAATCATTTGATATAATCATTTTCTCTTCGATTATAATAAGAAATATCCAAAATAGTGTAAAAATATTATGAGTCCAAAAACATTTATCATCCATATATTAAACTCATTTTCAATAATAAATTAAAATGTAAAAAAGATTGTATAGGATTAAAATGTAAACGAAACATATAATAAAAGCAATCAAATGTTGTTAAAATATAAAAAATATGAATGTTAAAAATGGATTACTTATTTGTCAACTTAATAGAAAAATAATAAAGATTTCTTTATTAATTTTGTATCGCGTTGACAAATAATATATAGATTTTTGAATTTTGAATAATCATTTTGACATTTAAATACAAATTATTCAATTCATTTTAATGTTAATTTTTTTTATATTGTAACAACATTTTATTGCTTTTATTTATATTCTTTAGTTTACATATTTTTGAACTCAATATTTTTACTCAATTCCGGATATTTCTTATTATAATCGAGGGTAATCTAATTTTACTTGATCAATTGGATGTGTTTGTTTAATGTTTAATTTTATAATTTTTCTTGTTTATTTAAAAATTTCATAATATATTTTTTTAATTTATAGATTTTTATATAACAGACCAACCAAATTTTATAGTTCAGTTACCATTTAATTTTTATTTTACATTCGTTGCCTGAAAAAGTAAACGATTAGTGTTATTTATTTAATAATATTATACTTATTTATATTATAATCCAATATTACAATATACAAAATAATATTTGTTTTTATACAATAACAATATATTATATATTATAATGTTATTATTTTTAAAATTATTTGAAAAGGATTGTAATAATAAAATTTAAATGGTTTTTTATTATAAAAAATCTGTAAATTATAAAATTATATTATGAAAATTTTAAATAAACAAGAAAAATGATTATACCTTCGATTATAATAAGAAATATTTATTATCAATATATTAAAGTCGTTTCTAATAATAAATAAAAATGTACAAATTGGTTCTATAGTATTAAAATGTAAACCAATAAAATGTTGTTAAAATATAAAAATAATGAACATTAAAAATTTATTAGTTACTTATCAACTTAATAGAAAAATAATAAAGGAACAAATAGCATCTAATTAAAGACGAAAGTAAGATGTTCATATCAATAAATGAAATTTTAGAAAAATTATATTATTAAAAAAATAAAATAGAGGTAGAACATACAATCAATACATGAATGAAAAAAGCTAACATTCCCATGAAACTGGACATAAATTTGGTTTTAATAACACTACTATATTAAGTTAATTTAAATAGACGTTCATTTAATTTTTATTATACATTCTTAGTCTGAAGAAGTAAACGATTTCTATTATTTATTTAATAATATTATATTTATTTATATTATAATACAATATTGCAATATACAATATAATAGTTATTTTTTATTTACAATATAATAACAAGAACAATATGTAAAAGTAATATTATAATATTATTATTTTTAAAATTATTTATGGCTGAATTTGAACAGGATTGGAATAATAGTGCATGAAATGTATAAAAATGATCATGGTATATTAAGTTACTAAAAATGTTATGGACATTTATAAATATGATGCATGGAAAAATTGTATTTAAAAAAACCTATACGCTTTTGTAGAAAAGATGGTTATCTCTAAATCCGGCAAGAGATAATTATCTTCGATAAAAGACTAAACATAAAGGGTTATAATTTTTAGTCGCATGAACCTAATCCATGTGTATTATATTTCATAATCTTTTTAATTAATTTAATATTCCGTTACTGTAATAAATAATATTATTCTAGGCGTTCAATACTTACACATTTCAAGCATGGTGAACAAATTAAAAAATGAATATTCAATGTAATTGATAAAGAGCTGATTAGATAAAATTTATATATAACAATCCAAAACGACCACCTTTGCTAGAGGCCTCACCCAAAATTCCATTTAGTTACAAATTACAAGCCAAATTTGCTTTGAAGGAATGTGAACAATTCTAGGATCCCAACCTATTGTCAAGGGATACAAGTTATAAATAAAAGCCTTTCTTTTCATCAATGAAGAAAAAACCTGCTGCAACTAATAATTACTTTCCGCTCAGAACAGCTTTGCTAACATTGACATACCTAAAATTAAATCAAACAACAGTACTCATAAGAATGTATATGTTATTTGTGAATTTTAAAGCGGAATTTGATAGGAGGGAAGGGGAGTGAATGGAAATGGTAGATATTTCGAAAGCGATGATAAGAATAATAAGGGGATTGTATGAGGGGACAAAAGTTGAATGGGAAGGTATCTGAATGGCGTGGGACATAAAGAGGAATAAGGCACTGATTTAGAGGAGGTGTTAAATATTAGACACAAGGGAATGTGGAGTATACGAAAGTTATGGTATGTAAGAGGGGAGGTAGAAAATGTAGAAAGGGTGAATTTAATGTTAGGGTACAAAGAATAGATAATGTAAAGAATTATAGGTATTTTATGGCAAAAGGTTTGGAGAAGTAATAAGAATGAACAAATCGGATATTGAAAGTATGCGTGATTAATATTATGATGTATGGAGCATAGGTGTGGGTGCAAATTGAATGTTTGAAAAAGATGTTGGCATTAGACAGAAATACAGCGAGTGACATGCTTATTCAGGAAATAGGAAAAAATAAGTGCTGGATAAATGGCATGGTAAATTTTGAGAGGAAGGTATTGAACGACGAAGGGTTAGGGAAGGAAGTAGGTTAGGGAGTAGATTAGTGGATAAGGATCAGAGGATTGAATGGTCGACGAAAGTATGATATGACAAGATGATAGAAAGTAAAGAAGCGGGGAATGAGGTAATAGAAAGGATGAGGGATGTGGAAAGGCAGGAGAAGGATAGCACGTTAGGCAATAGTAGGTATATTAGTAAGTATATATGGATTAGAGAAGAAGAGGGTATGGCTGAGTATTTCCGATTGGGTTTAAATATGGAAGAGAAAAGATTGTTTGCAAGGTTTAGGTGTAGTAACGAGGAGGATAGAAACAAATACTGCATGCATGAGCAAGAAAGAATGTGTAGAATATGCGGCAGGGCAGAGGAAAAATGAAGTCATTGGATAAAAGAATGTGAAGGGAGAGAGTGGGGTGTTAATGAAAAAAATTAGGGCACCATTGGAAAACAATGTTTAATGGAAATAAATAAAAGGAGGTATGAGGGAAAGATGAAGGAAACTGGGATAGAAGAATGATAGGAAGATTGCGTGCAACAGATAAACGAAAAAGAAAGGGCGAAAGAAGAAGATGCGCGAGATGAAGGCGTGTAAGGAGTAAAAAAATAGGTGAAAAAAGGTAAGAGGTGGAAATGTTAAGGAAAAAAGGAAAGCGATGATTAAAGAGAAGAAAAGATAGGGGTGAATAAAATTGAACAGGGAAAGGAGGAAACATATTATAGGAGAAGGAGATAAGGAAAGTAAAGGGTGATAACGGCGAGAAAGTGGTGATGAAAGGAATAAATCTCACTTGAGGGAGACCTTGATATTGAAGTATATTGAAGCTTTCATTTTATTTATATGTCAATAAAGATTGTTTATTTTATTATGTATATGTAATTATGATTTCTTGTTTAATGTGAAGTTGATATTGTTTTATGTTAACTCGAAAACTTAATGTATTTAGACGTGTGTAGTATATTTGCATTTAACATTGAACAAAATGTCCATTCTGCCAGTAACAAAATTTAAAAAGAATTCAAAATATTAGTTTGAACCTTGAGTTACTAAATTAATGTAAATACTTTTGTAAAATATGTTAGACATTGTCGTTGAAAGACTATATTAAATTGTTTATAACAAAAATCAATTTACGTAAGTATTTGCTTCCTAACAAAAATTTCCCTAACGAGCATATTTCAAAAACAAAAAAAAAATTACCAAATGCATGAGAATGTGTAGATAGTTAATTTTAAATAACTTCTATACGACTAGTTAATGACAATGCAATGCATACTTAAAGGTTTTTACGAGTAATGACATGCACTTGGAATTTGTTTTATTTTCTAATCTCCTCTACAATCCTGTCTCATCGATGGGAAGCACCTTACTTTGAAGTTCACTATTTCATTTTAAAATATCAGTTGCTTAATTGGATATCAGTTTTTTTCCGATTGATTAACTCTTACCAACCATGATTTATAATTGGTGGGTTTCGAACCATTTCTGTATATTTCTCATACGTTTGGGCTGATTCGGAAACTCCACGAGCTCCATGGTCTCGAACATTGCCCAATCATACCTATCCGATAAAAACAGAAACACTGTCTCCAGACCTATACACCTTCAAGCTGGTGTACCCCCTTGCTCCTCTTTTTTACATCGTGTACTCCTATATTCTCTAGCTTATACCCATTATACCTTATAGGCTGATGATACAGCTTACCGGTCGGCACCCTTCTGGCGGCACAAATATTGCGTATCACCCCAAATCCGAGCATTTCTATTAAACATCCAACCCACGCCAAAAAGAAACTTCTCAACCTTCAACAGAACGTTTAATTCGAATTCTGATTCAAACAATTTCCTAACCACAGTGCGCAAAAACGCACAGACCTGATTTCCACACCCCGAGGGCAATTCAAGAATTGTCATCCTATTTACAAAACTTCCCACAAACAAATATCCCATTCAACGTGATACAGAAACTGTAACTGTAACTTAACCACTCAAAACCAATCTCAACCTGAAGAGGATGATAAATCCGAAAGATTCCTTCAAATAAATCCTCCAATCTCCTATTTTAGACCATTTCGAACGGGGCGGTGGAGTTTAGTGGATACAAGTCCCACACTGTTCCATGCACCGGGCAAGCTTTGGTAATCAATGTCATCCCCCCACCTCCATCGTAAAACATAGAAGAAACCCAAAGATGAGTCCCAAATCATCGGACATCTCGAATCTTTAAAACGACAATGAGAGACTTCCAAAAAGTGCCGATTGTTTGTTCCAAGGATATTTCGATACTTGTCAATGCACAATCATTATTGTGTTAGAAAAATGCTTAGAGCGTTTACAGTTTTTACTGTTTAAGGCATTACAGATTTGTAAATAAGGACGAAAAAGATAGGGGCGGAGTTAAGGTATATTAATGTTTTAGGTGTATTTGCTCGTTTACGTCAGAATTTCCCAATTTTTTCCATCAAGCATATAATTATATGTTTTTTATGCCCTCAAAACAATTGGAACAGTTTCCATCACTTCCGAACATTTCCACCAAAAGATTTGTCTCAAAACTAAGTAGGGGCGAAATAAGTGAGAGCTTATTCTGAACTCTAGATAAAAGGAAGAACAATAAAAGCTTGAAGCGCAATCAATAATCAAAAATGTGAAGAAAAAACTCAAATTTAAAGAAAAGATTAAGTTAATCACTGCATCATTTGCGATTAAACATTTGAAGAGGACCAGATTCAATAAATCTTTTTTTAGTTTTTTATCATTTTTTAAATTTAAAAAAAAACGTGGCAACGTCGCGTTCCGTTAGAGATAGAGAAATGACGCTAATTCCATTAGATGTAATATATAAAGTGCTACATGTAAGCAAAGTGTCAGGTTATTAGCGTAAAAACTGAATTTTTGGCTAAATTAAAATGGCAGATGTCCGCTATATTAGATTTAGAAAATCTGGACGCAAAAATCGTGTGCAGTTGTCTACTAAATTTCATCTCAATGAATCCAATAATTTCGGAAAAAAGCTGCACACATATCAAGATTTTTTTAAATTCTTTTTATGACAAATTTTTTCAAATTAACTCTTCTTCATATTACGCATGACCGGATTGCAGTGATGTAAATACAAGAGACGTACTAAGGTAAAATCAACTTATATCTTTGATATACCTGTATGTATATGAAAGATAAAAAACAAAATATTATTGAATAGTAATCGAATCATCGGAGGAAAAAAGTTATGGCCAATTACGTAAAAACTAATTTCCTATTTGTGGGAAATGTCGCATCAAACCCTCCGAAATAGTAATATTAATTTTTCTTAATGCATAAAATTTCCTGTGTCCCTTTTTGATCGTCACTCAGTGTATCAGTCTCTTTATATTATAAATGCTATCTTCGAATCAATGCACACGCGGCATATAAAATCTTGTCGACCAACTAATCTCATTGTCTCGGAAAAATTAGGGTGAATGTGGCTACAGAGAGTCTCGTATACAACAAATCAACAAACTCTATTCGTTTGTTCTATAACAAAGCGAAACATTGAGCACATCTCAATTTCACGCTGTTCCAACACTCAAAATCAATTTGTAATTTTCTCTTATGGGCCATAAATTTTCCGACAGTCAACCAGAAAACGAAACGAATATGTAGCGCGAGCTTATCTGTTAATGCACCCCCTCCGGACGTTACCCTATGGAATTCTATACAATACACACACGAGCATCTATAAGCGGATGTGAGTGTACAACGATGCAATGATTACATCTTTAATGCGTTACAACAACTAAATGGCACAAATTGCTATGATTTGTCAAGAAGGGATGGATAAATAAAACAGAGGAAATTAGTAGTTTTCTATTTGGTTGACAATGGAAGAATAGTGACAACTAGAAAAAGACATTTGAAATTTGTGCTTATTCTAGAGAAATTATCTTCATCGCATTCTTGTCTTTTTCAACATATTAAATGAACTAAATGTCGAGTTTCTAACATAAGTATTCTTCAGCATATTCCAATTATGTAATTTAGTGTAGAAGAAGTGAATGTGGATACTGTTTTGTTTTACATCACAAAAAAAATCAAACCATTTAATTTTTTACAAAAATAATGGAAGAAATGTTTTTAGTTCAAATCGCTTTTCCACATCAAAACATTATGTCGCATTCCGAACATGGTCAACGACTTGTAAATATAGTTTTGCTAAATATAGTTTTAACAAATTTTTGCGGTAATAAAACTCGCTGTCCACGCCAATAAATTTCATTAAAATATCATTCCAAAATCTTAAAATGTATATGAGCATGGTAAATTAAACTAAATATTTTATTATTATAATCCTAGCACACATTTTAGATCTGAAAATACAAACATATATCTAATGCAACAGAGATATGTCAACTTACATGTAAGAACTGTCATTACTTGGTTTGCTTGAAGTCAAATGTTATTGTGATGCGCATTCCGAACACTTGTTTGTACACGCCAATAAATATAATTAAAATATCAGTCCAAAATATTAAATTCGGTCAGATTTAATAACCGGCTGCTTTAGATTTATATACATGAGGAGAGTAAATCACACCAAATCTGGATTTCGCATTCGAAAACACGAAAAAATTGTTAGACGATCAAACAGCTGCATCCGAGCAATAAGTCATTAATTGAATGTAGTTCTCTTTCAAGTAATCAAATATTATACTACGCAAGAAGGGGCTGAAGGTGAGGCGATATTTTGCTTAGTTTTCTTGATCTTATCAAAAAGTTTAAGAAAATTGTTGTGTACCATTCAACTGTTTCTCAATTCTCTAAATATTTTAAATTTCCAGTACGTGAAACATAGATTAGCGGAGCCATTCACTAGTATTTATACTAAAGACGCAATATTTTAATGGAGACACTCATAAAGTTAGATCTATTACGGTTTTTCCTAAAAATGTTTAAGTCCCAGAAAAATTAATCTACTACCCTGATCTCCAATCGTTAAATAGTCCAGTCAAAATAGACATTTAACTTCAGAATAATTCGCATAAAGCTAAGAATTGGTAGTCTTTAGATACACTATTGTAAATGAAATGTCTTAAGTCCCCACCACTCCCACTTTTGCTAAAAATTTTGTTTAAGTTCAAAGGTCAAAAATATTGGTTTTTCCCAAATTGCTTTTAAATGATAAGCGTTGTCGTAAAACTAAGTTATACAAAGTTTGAAGATCATACAATTCATAATAATCATTCAATAGATATCGCGATTGCAAACATTTAAACTATTAATATGTACTCAGCCTATATGAGTAGAGATGTCGTATATCTGCTACACTTTTACAGGACGTAAATAAAACAATGATGAAATTAACTTGAAAAAATGTTTCTTTGCCTGGGGATTAAACCCAGTCTTCCCAAATTCCGATTAGACGTACTGAACCACTACACCATAGAAGATGTTTCAAGTAAAAATTTTAAATAGAGTAAATTATGAAATTAATATTTCTTATTACTTGTGTCTCGAATTAATGTTTGCCCCATCCGGGACTCGAACCCGTACCTCTCGTTCGCCGGTCGATTGCTCTTCTAATTGATCTAACGGGCACTTATTCGAAGACACAAACAATTTTTAATGTGTATTTGTTTTCCATATCTATTAAGATAGGCAACTTATACATCAGGATTTGTTTTGGCCACCTATTTCCTACGGTCGATACATTCATTCGTCATCGTGTAGATGGAACTTCCTGGATGTTTTTATTCCTGGATGTAATTTCTTTTCCGCGTTGCTGGTGTTTAATTGAATATTTAATGTTTCGTGGTTAAACCTCCACGCTGGCAATATTTAATAGTGTAAATTATAAAATTAATATTTCTTATTACTTGTGTCTCGAAAACATGTTTATCGGGTTCGAGTCCCAGACGGGGCAAACATTTTTACGGTAAATGAAATTACGGTAAATCCGGAAGAAAACAATTCCACCGTAATTGAAGCAATACTCGAAGGAATTGGTGAAATTGTTGGTGCAGAGTGAAAAAGAAAAAAACAGCAAATACAAAAGAAAATGTATTCTAAAATTGTTCAAGGAGAGGGGAAAGGTGTATTCAAATTATAGAAGAAAAATAATTCCTGCAAAACAAGTTAAAGATGGCTGTAATATAAATTGTACAAAACGGTGCAACTACAATTTTACACTTCAAGAAAGGAAGAAAATCCATGCTGACTATTGGAAATTATCCAACATCCAAAAAAGACAGTTTTTACTGAGGTGTACGAGAAAACTGCGAAGAAGCGATGATCAACAGCTGGAGAAAATCGGAGGAATTTCTCTAGGCAATATTATTTCCCTAAGAATGAAAATGAAGATATTGTTCCTTGTTAAAACTTCTGATAGCTACCTTAAATATAGGTGAAAAGCTTTTGAGATACACTGAAGAAAATTGCAGCTCTCTCCGATGTGCCAAGGTAGACAAGAGATGTAGAACAACTCCCAATAATAAAACGCCTTCATAGTCAATTAAACTTGTAAGGCACTTAATTGAATGTCTCTCAGCTGTACCATCCCACTACTGCAGAAACAGTACAGAAAAAAAATATTTGCCGCAAAAATTGGAATCTTTAGCCAACATAACCAGAAAGTATGAAAAATTTTGTTCAGAAAAAGGATATCAGAGGGTTTCATCATTTGTTTTTAAACAAATTTTTACCACTGAATACAATATAGGTCTACATGCTCCAAAGAAAGACAAATGTACCTTCTGCACATACTACAAAAGTTTAACCTTCAAAACCCCTGAAGGTGAGAAGGAAAATCAACTTCATGAGGAACAGCAAAAAGCCTTTGAACACGTTTATAAAGCAGAACAACAAAGAGCAAGAAGTGAAAGGAATTTTATCACTTTTGACCTTCAGAAAGTATTGAATACTCCTAGTCTGGAGAACGTATGCTTTTTTTTACTCACGCAAGTACGCAGTTTATAATCTAACATTTTATGAAAGTCACACGCAAATAGTTTATGCTACTTGTGGGGAGAAGCAGTTTTTGTTTGTCCCCACAATTTTTGATACTTGTGGGATGGAAGGAGAGGCAGCAATGAAATTTGCACAATCATGGAAAGGTACATATTGCAGTTGAAAGTAAAAGAAGTATCGTTATGTTGCGATAACTGTCCGGGGCAACAGAAAAATAAATCTATGATTTTTCTGCTTGCCCATATTCTTAAAACAAAAACTATTAACATCCAGAAAATAACAGTACATTTTTTTAATTGTGGGACATACTATGATGTCCATTGAAGCTCAACTGAGACCTTGACAGCTCCACGCTAAAATTGAGCAATATACACACAACTGAATTTGAAAAGCAACCTCTTGAAAGATTTTTATAATCTGAATGGTGTAGATTGCACAATTTCTACTAAGAAAAGAGTGAGGCAAGAAATAATTGATCCCGTTCCGATCTACTTTGCCAAAATACATGTTTCAGACAAAAAATTCCGGGACCTGACATTAAGTCCCTGCATTAAAGGTGCAATTCCTCAGCATCTCCATGCATTGCTCTCCCACATTAATAAAATGCCTTGGATATGTTGGCAGACTCAGATGTAGAAGACGCTGGACAATCAAATTTAGCTGTTTTTAATCTTAATTAATAGGCAAAATTAACCAACATTATTAATATATTAAATTTTATCAATAAAACCTCCTTTTTTAAAGTCAGATTTGTACATTTTTTTTTATTCCCAATACCTGGCTAAAAATGATAAAAATTGATTATTTTGAATAGCTATTTTGGATTTAGAATTGTAATTAGAAATGGCCAAACTGAGATACAACATGGAGGTAAAAGGACCATACTGGCAGATAGACCCTTTTTCCTCTTTGGAAAAAACATGTTCAAAGGGCAAATCTACTGATTGCTTTGTTTTTTTTAATTTCTTCTGATTATTAAGCTACTAATAATAAGAGAATATTATTGTAACCGTACCCTGAATATAACAAAATTTAATTTGATTAAAAATATGAAGTTAAGCATAAAATTATAAAGTCTATGGTAGTTCTAGTTATATGGAGATTGTGGAAAAGATTTTAGAAGCGCTTAGAACACGTGAATGAAAGATGTAAGGAATAGTAAAGTGGGGTATCATTAGAGATAGAGAAAATGGATATGAGGAGATGAATGAGTACTAGGGATATGAAATAAGGATGGTGCTAGATGTATTAGTAAGGAATTGAGAGGGTAGAGAGGGTAAAAGGGGTAGTTAAAAATATAAAGAGGAAATTATTTAGATTGGGTGGGAAAAGGTAAAAAGAGAGAGAAAAGGGGGAAAGGGAAAGGAGAGGGGAAAAGGGAAAAAGAGAGAGAAGAGGGGAAAGAGGAGGGGAAAAGGGAAAAACGGGGGGGGGGGGGGGGGGGGAGGAAAAAAAAAAAAGAGTT
>WYDF02010019.1:0-13698 GCA_009867245.2 Adranes taylori
AGATAGATAGATAGATAGATAGATAGATAGATAGATAGATAGATAGATAGATAGATAGATAGATAGATAGATAGATGGATAGATGGATAGATAGATAGATAGAAGATTAGTTTTTGTAATAGATGTGTCTTTTTAACCAAGCTTTCTCTAAAATGGCTCTAACCGCTCGCTACTTGCTAAGAGCTGCTGTTGCAATTAGTAAAAGCTCCCATTGTAGCTTCGCTATTTCGTTCCCTAATAAAGTATCTTTCTCTACACTCAAAATCTTACTTTTAGTACAACCGTCGCCAAACTATCTCTCCACTGGGGGTTTGCTCGGTGTACATCTATTGGATTCGGATTGAAAACGCTGCGAATTCGCGCCTTCGATGAAGATATTTTTTAGATATTTTTTTAATATATCGCGTCAAGATATAGGAGTTTGTTACACTAATCAATAAAAAAATTATTAACATTGCGCTAGATAACTACATTTAATGAAATGTTTTCCGTTGCGACGAATGCAGTTAGTTTATTAAAACAACTATTAATAAGTTAAAATAATTTATATTTATACTTTTGATTTATACAAAAAAATTGTTTGTTAGACAACAATGCTTAAATAACTAAATTATTTCCTCCAATTTAGCCAACCTAACTTAGATTATTTAAAGTGCATAAAGTGTCTACAATAGAACTCATAAAAGTAAATACTTTTAATTTTACGCCTTACAATATTTTTGTTTATTTGTCAGAATAAAATAATCTTTGCGAGTGATATTGGAAGTAGAGAAGAGGGCCTGAGCGAGAATTTATTATAGGTCTCCTGGATGCTTCGTCATAGGATTTGTATCGATATTAAAGATAACCACATAGCTAGAATTTAATGTGTAATAATCACAGGTGCCTCTGTCGGTCAGTTATACAAATATTTGGTTACATAAATGCAAATTTCGGCTGAGGTAAATTGCTAAAACAATGTTTTGTTTTTTAAAATTCAGTGGAATTGTCCCTATTATTGTAAATAGCTACAATTACATGCTACATTTTAGTAGACAGACTACTAAAATGTAACTTTTAGTTTCTTCTCATATTTTGTTTCTGCTACCATTGGAAGAATAGCAGGAAAGTTAGCAATATATGGATTCGATGAAAATAAACAATGGAATTGACTTCTATTTTAAATATTTCCACTTGTTATGAAAATTTCCAGTTGTTTAGAAATACTTGAACGAAGATGTTTTAAATTCTGGAAACTTAATAGAAAATTTATAAAATAAAACTGAGATCTGTATGAGCATGTCGGGAACAACGATCTAATTGGTGAATAAGTGACAGAAGATGAGTGCAGTAATGAAATGAATTAGTAAGTGGGATCTACGTCGTCGTTAAATGGATTTTTCTTTTGAAACTTCAAACACATTCCCCTTCTATGATTCCCCTCTTCAATTCCTCCCAAGGGTGCCCTGCCCCACTAGTTCGGAAGTCCTGATCTAGAGGGTGTGATTAAGTTTATTAGCACCAATTGTTTCATTCTACCTACTATATTCATTGACTTTATTTTACAAAAAGATAATTAGAAGGTTTGTATTAAATTTCGAACGGATATAAATTTTGGATTTTCATAATTACTGATAGATATCAAAACAAATTAGGTAGATGAATTACTTTGATATAATCAAAATTATTTTCATATAATAATGCATTTTAGATTTTAAATATTTATTTACGATTTTCATAGTACGCAACTCACATTGATGTAACATAGCCGCATTTCAATAAACTTTAATATTCGAATTGATATACTCAAGATTGATTCTCCAATTTTCATACTAGTGCAAATATCAGTAATCACACTAAGCAAATTGCTTTATATTTTGCACACTTCGAGCATTTAATAACTAGGCCTTCGCATTTTAAGCTATTTCTTCTTTGAGTACAGATAGTTCTATTTGACCAGGAAATAATATTCAATACTATAATACATATAATATATTTAATATTTAATGAATTTAAAAAATATTTACTTCCTTATGTACCACTACTAGAACAATGATTAAGTTATTACATATTCAGGTTTGCATTTTCTTGAGTGTATTTGAAATCAGACATAATTGGATTTCGATTACTGATTTTGTTGATGTTGACGCACATTAATGCCAATCTTACATGCAGTCATACCACCTAATTAGGTATGGAAAGTTAAATTAGGTATGGAAAGTGTAAAGGAGACTATGGAATATTTCATACCTGATAAGGTATTATGACTGAAAGTAATAATGGCAATAATGCGCATCAACAAAATCAATATCCGAAGTCCAAGTATGTCTGATTTAAAATGCACTTAAGGAATAATCGCAAATTTTTAAGATGTAATAATTTGAGTCAACAGAAAACAATAATCGAAACACAAGTATGTCTGATATATGTCTGTATTACAACTGCAATGATTAAGAAAATGTTCTATTTTGAAACGTTTATTTCGCACAAACAGTAAAATTTAATATGACACTAGATAGTTTATAGAATTAACTGCATTGATACAAAACAGCGTTTACAGGATTAGAATGTTTCATATAAATTAGCCATTTTCTCTTTCATACAATTTAGCAAAAATCTCTGAGTACTTGTTGTCTCAATACTCTCGAAATTTGGTGTCTTCGGCTTACATGTTCGTGAAATTCAGACTCATATAACTCAAATTTAAGTAGTATGCTATCTATGGGATTGTTGTAACTATTTTGGTATTTACTAATATTATAATTTCAAGCACTTTATTTAATCGGGACAGGTGAAAATTAAGACAAAAATGTGTTATATTAATTCAATATAGAATTTATTGGCATAACAGATTTCAGATTAGTGAGTCACTACTTAAGTATGAGCACTTACATATGCGTTGCAATCATCACAAAAGCAAATCTTTTACTGCGTTTTAAATCAGATACACTTGGATTTCCATTATTAATTTTATTGACGCAAATTATCACCATTCTTGCTTTCAGTCATAACATCTTATTAAGTACGAAATGGTACTCACTATAAGGGAGACTCAGTAACATTCCATACCTTATAAGATGTTATGACAGTAAGTAAGAATGGCAATAACTCGCGTCATCAAAATCCAAATTTTAAAATGCGCTAAACGAACAGGTAATAATTTGTCTCAATAAAAAGCAATAATCGAAATAGAAGTATGTCCGATATATGATGAAATTGCAAATACAACGCTTAAGTAGATCTTCTATTCTGAAACGATAATGTGGTATACTACAGTTAATTTGATTTAATATGACACTATAAATAAGTATGTAAATTTTGACTTATACAACTAACTAGATTGATAGAGAAGAACGTGCAAAGAACGAAAATAGTTCATAGAATATAACAATTGACAAATTTTGATGAATTATTAGTATTGAAGGTACATAAATTATATGCGGTAGAATCAATCTGAGTACATTTTCCCTTGTTATAATATTTTTAGGAGATAACCAAAAGGAGAACCAGAAAGTTGTACTGAAATGTTTGCACAGCCAAATAATCTTCATGCGCCAAGTAGATTATATGATTAATCTCTTTTAGCCATGCAATCTTCTAGGATAAATACTGTATGTTATTAGATATTGGACTAAGGACTTGTTTAAACATGATTCGGTTTCAAATTTCATATTAGATGCTCCAATATGTTTTAAAATTGCAATAAATTGTAACAGGCAGTAAAGTTTTTCCTGGTGTTATATACAGAGGCTACTAATTCTATGCTCCCATTGTGAGTTTCTAGTAGTAGGTTGTAAATAGAATTGCCTATAGTTAGGTGAATTGCCTTTAGTTAACCTAGTGTCAAAATGGCCAGTATAATCTTCCGAGGCTGCTCTAAAAGTGGCGCATTGTCGTATTAGCTTAATATTATCTTGAGTTTACATTGCTTTAGTTACTGATAAGTCAAAATAATCTGTTCCTAAATGAGGTTTATTATCGGTGACGTAATTAATTTGATAATGGTATTTTTCAAGTTTCCTGACGTTGGGTGCTGCTGGTTCAGTTTGCGTAACATTTATTTGAGTGAATTTAATTAATGTCTAATTACTGTTAGCTACATTTCGGACTATTCAACTGGAAATTATATATCATTGTTCGCGTTGCGAGTTCTGATTTGCATTAACTGTTTCTAGTAAATGCCGAATGAAATGCTAAGTCCCTAACAAATTGTACAATACTGAATGCTATTACTAAAATTCTTACCTTGGAAGGGTCCACTGTTGTTCCGTTATGGCTGTCTGAATTATCAGAAATTCGAAGCTGTTGTTTACAATAGTATTTGGTGAATCTCAGCTGAGGAGAATTACCAGTGAATTTCAAGTTTCCTGTAAATTGATTTGAAGTCATTGTAAATTAGATTTCAGGCTTGAATATAAATATCCGTGTAATTTTGCATAAATAATTTTGGGTAGCTTGGTAAAGTATATGATACACTTGTGGAAAATATCAGAGGTAACAGATAAGCCGACAGTGAAAGCAGATGTTGAATCTGTAGTAAGCTAGCTAAAAGACTACAAATTCTTTATTTATGATATTTGGATATAAAGAACTTGTTTTGAATGCAAACAGGGAACAACAAAATGAGAATACGGACATTGTTGACGGTTTGTAGTTACTTGAAATACTGTGTTTTGAGAAAGAAGGCTTTAATGATGTTATAGTTGTTTAAAATAAATTAGGCGAATCGCTTGAGTTGCCATTGAAATTCAGGCATGTGAAAGAAAGCAAGAAGATAAGGAAGAACATGTTTTCATACGAGACAAAAGCTCAAAGTTCATTTAATCCAAAGAAGACATACAGCATCCAGTGCTACAACTTATGGATGCAGTATACCTTTGTTCAGTCTTTGTTACACTGTTCAAGCTGTAGATTCCGTAGAAGCTGTAGATTCCGTAGAAACCGTATGTTACGTAGATTCATACAACTTATAATTCGTGTAAATTTCTTTGAATTTTTAAAGAATTTTCAAAGTATACACAAGTGGAAATAAGGAAGCACACAACATACCTTGAAGAGGTTTTAATAGGTAGCAAATTAAAACAGAACATTGATGGATAGAAGGTTACGACGTAAAACGTTCATGACTATCTATTAGTAAAAAGTTAATGACCTTGACGTCCATCTGTTACATTGAAGGAAACTTTATTTACCTCCACTGTTAATCTAGTCTGTTTGAATACCTGGTAATAAACATATTATATTTCCTAATTTTTCTTTTGCTTTGAAGATTTATTTAACAATGCCTGGAGTCGCATCAGGTGAATACGGTTTTTAAAAACTAATAGTTTCTCTATTAAGAAACCATCTATGCTCTCAACATGTTCTTCATTTCTTTCTCAACCTCGTTTGCATCACCCATTATTTGTTTAGCAACACGATTCGACTGTTTATGCTTTGAGGTCACATATAATATGAGTAAATTTTTTTTATTTTCAAACCCAACTCAATTATAGCTTGTCTTCCTCTTCTCCTTCCTCAAAGTTTCCTCTTCTCAAATCAATCTAGCTATGTTGTAGCTTACTTTCTAATTAATTTCATCAATGTGTGACAGACTGTCGTTTCCGACGCGGCTAACGGAGAGTCCTAGAGACTGTCACATGTGGCACAAACGAATATATCTATTATTACAGGATATTGCAACCGTCGGAAATATGTATTCGTTAACATTACCTGGCGCCAGGTAATGTTAACGAGAGATCGCACACTGAAACCGTTCTTATTTTTCCAACCTGTCCTCTGTGGACTTACTGAGAGCACGAGTAGCTACGAGTACGTGAGTTGTCCAGGAGATCGATAATAATTACAAAACAATAATAATGCGAAAAGGAAAATGATAATAATGCGAATACACTCACTCACTTACTCAGCGTTGTACCATATATACCGTGCGTTGCGTGTACACAACACGCTTATGCAATTACATAGACTATCAGTTTAGTTACCCTACTCTCATCTCGTACATAGGCTGTATAATATGTTTACACACCGGAGTGAGTATTCCATAATTCCTTAAACTTGTACTTTGAAATAGTAGCAATCAATAGTACCTTAAAATTGTCACAAATAAACTAAGCGGGCAAACATTAAAACCTCAAAATGTAGAAGAAGTCTCCAAATGTAAACTATAAAGTAATATTGAACCACACCTCGCAGAAAACCAATATATTTAGGTATGCACGATCAACTTTAGATTCTACGGAATTATCTAAATAATCATTGCATTACGAGATTATGGTTACGAGAATTATGCTGATTTTATTTAACTTTATTGACAAAATTTCTATCTGTACTAGTCACTAGGTTTTTCCTACCTGTCACTAATAATAGCGTCACACAGTACGATTTCGCTGACTATTGATGCACCTCCAATCAGAGACTGTGTTCCCCACTTTCGATAATATACGTAATTAACGTTATCCTTTCCTTTGGCCAAAATATTACCATACTTTGATTGGTAGAGAAAAACTCTAGATCTTACCAATATGTTAGGGTCATGTTCAAAATGTTTTAAATAATATTTTATTTCATGAAGTAAAATTCAAACAAATAAAATCAAGTGCTAATAACATTTCAATTGACCAAGCTACATGTGTAGCAACCAAATGGCTTAAGTAATTAAAACAGTTTATACAATCTAATCATTTCGAATAATTTAGCTGAGTCTTGAATATTCCACTTAGAAAGAATATACAGAAGAATTAAGTTAAAAGGAGTAAAGATATATTCGTTACACTCGCCCCAACCTTAAAGACTTTCGACCCTAAAAGTCAAACATCCAGATCAGCATCTATAAAATGCGTAAAACCCCTTAACAACTAGAATTATACATATGTGCTAAGAGTGCTAAACTTTGTGTCTAATGATTAGCTCATAAAGTGTAAAAAATTTATTAAATTAAATCAAGAATAATTTTTAGCATAATGTAGAAGTGCATCTTTACGAATAGTTTTACAGATCAGGCCATTGACGTTTAATTAAAAATCCTTTAATAAAGAATAAAGAACTTTTTATACTAATAGTGTTCCTTTAAAAACACAATATATAGTCATTATAAATATTTTGTTAAAAGTTATTTTTGTATATATACAGATGTATGGCTCATTTCTAACACTGAAATTCAGAATACCGTATTTGATATGACATAGCAACTTCATCCAAATATTTAAACTCTCAAGATACAAATCACAAAACAAGGCACCTAGAAGCAGACGAAATGAGAGAAAAGAAAACATTTTTTATAACTTGTTTATCGCAAAAAGTTGAAAGATCTTTTAACGCTGCGTCGTCTTGCCTATGCCTCTCCTTCCCACATATATCCCCACCCCTCAGCCGAGAATAAAATGAGACAAAAATGAAATCTTGTGCCTTTTCGCGTGTTATTTTTTCTTGTGCCGTTTTGTGTTTGCTATCTCCTTCCTGCTTTCTTGGACATATTTCTTAATAATCCCAGCTGTCAAGCGTAAACTCGTTGTAAAATTAATTCGCGAATATAAAACACGCGCGTGTGGTAGGATGAGGTTGGGAACTGCGTGGAATTCAAAACGAATGAATGAGTGAATGAGGAGTCCTTTTCCACATTATATTTTAATATCACCTCAAGAAAAGATTCATTACTGTCGTTATACATTTTCGTGATAAATTTTGTTGTCTTTTGACTGTCCATTTCAGATTTCTTTTTCTTAGCTAAGTGAAAATGTGCAACACGTGATACAAATACCCTATTATAAATTATATAAATTTGGTCAATTTTGTTTCGCAAATATATAGGTTCTAATTTAATCTTGACATCTGAATTATATTAAAAATTTTTGCAAATCGTAGTGGGGGTGCTTATCCAATAAACAGTTTGGAATGTTAACTCATAGATTCGTTGGTGGAACTTAGTAGAATTTTGAGCTGAGGCTCTAATTATCTTGAATTAGGGGTGCCAAGATTAAATTAACAATAAAATAGCAACCATGTTACATTATAGTTTGATCTAGTTCACTTGGTTGTGAAAACCGTCTCCCAGATTGTTGTTTACTATGAAAGTATTGTTGAAAGTTCTGACGGACCCTCGCCCGCGACACTGCTAACGGAGAGTCCTAGTGACTGTCACAGATGGCGCAAACAAATATCTTAATTATTACAGAACATAAAAGCCTTCGGAAATATGTACTCTTGGCCACCAGGTCAGTTTAACGTGAGACCGCACGCTGGAACCTGATTTTGTTATTAATCCGGTCGTCATTGGCTTACTGAGATCAAGAGTAGCTTCAAGTCCTGTGATTTGTTTAGAGGGTCTTGTTCTTGCGGGTAGTAAATATGTTGTTAACTCGACCACTGTCGCTCTTTCCATTGTCTCGGCTTGGTTTGCTTGGTTGAGTCGCTCCGCTGGCTGCTCCTGCTGCTGGTGGTGGTCTTGCTTCGAGTTCTCAAAATCAAGAACTAAATAATTATTTTAAAATTTCCGCTATTTACAGACGGGAGCAATGACTCAACTTTTGCTCTATTATACGGATCCGGATGTAGTTAACCGTACGTAATTTCTTACTCTGTACGATCTCCCATGATTACATTGTACTCACAGTGGAACACAGAATCAAGCTAATGCGCGTATCCTTCAGTATTCCATCGTAAGTCTATGCAAAGCGAGTAGAACGCAGAAGTCTACGCAAAGCGATAACCAACCGATTCATTTTTTTTCTAATTGAGTTCCCTTATACAAGTAACATAGGAGCGTCTGAACAGTCTATATGCGTTTGCCATATCCACATAAATTACTCTCTATATACATACATAGCTAGCGTGCATAAACCGTCATACACATTAATTACGGAGACGTAATCATATTAAGCCTAGGTACTACATGTGTTATAGCGAGAGTAAAGCAACCGACAATTTATCTCCCTCTGCTGCATGTAATTAGACAGGCATTCAGTTTAGTTCCCCTACTGTCATACGTACGCTGAGTGATGCATTTATTCATAACTATAATGCCGGCAAATGCGTTTGTTTAATACAGCAACAGCAGCAGAAATCATATTTGTTTACCTATTTAATTTTTCAGACACGCATTGGAAAAATATTATTTGTTTATTAGGAAAGAATACGTAATTTTATTAATTTTCTCTATTTAATTTAAGTCTCGTAATATGCTATATTACAAAGTAGTTATTCTAGATGAGTTCACGACAAAAAATTCCATCAGAAGTACTTGGGACCAAAAACTGATCAACATGGGCACCAAATTCATCTACAAAATTTGATTCATCTATTTTGATCCAATAATTTGATCAACGTAGTGTTTCTGGACCAATCGTTCATAAAAATATACATAATGTGGACAATTGACCAACATTTGTTTTGCGAACAAAATACTCGAGAAACTTAAAACGCAATGTAATCTTGGCGCCTATTGTTTCGAGGTTATTTCATGCCTACCCAAATTTAAACAATCCGTGTATCGTGTAGCATGGTATATGTTCGCCATTCCAGTGATATAGCAATTGAATATTAATCAATTGTGTTTATCCCCACATTCTCTTCATGTTATTCATTATTTGTGAATGCTATTTGACAATTTTAAAATTTTTAAAAATTTCGATAATTAAAAAAAATTTTTATTGAAAAAGTTTTTGTTTATAGTCAATTCCATGCCGAGGTGGAGGTACACTTGTACCAATTTTCACTATAATATTATATTGGTGTCTTTTGGTATAGTAATAATAAAATTATTTTGAACATTTTGAATTATATTATTAACGTTTCTATATATGAATATTTGCAATTTCTATAACAAAGAGGTTGCAATATATGAAGTGTACCGCTTTCAGTGCAATATTATATTAATATTTTTTGTGTATAGGAATAATAGCAATATTATAAATAATTTGAATTAGATTAACGTACTATGTATATATTTTTACAATTCCAATGACAATGACGTGTCGATATATGAATGCATCTTCAGTGTAAAGTTTGCTGAAAACAATATACTGATCATTTGAAAATCCTATATGGCGGTTATATATGCTACATAGAGTAGAAGTGTGTGTTTGCTATGAAGAGCTCATATACTAACTTGGTTTCGTCTATTATTCAATTACAATTCGATGTTTCCACTTTGAAAGTTTGCGTGATACTCAGAGGATTCTTGTACCAAGATTTCAAAAGTGTCAGGAACAAACATATTTCTTCCAAGAGTATTTGTTTGCTATGGAGAGCTTATATACTACGTTTGCTCTCGTCTATTATTGAATTAGGATCCAAAAATTTATACAAAGGATTGAAAATGTGAATATCGCTTATACTGGGAATCTGTATTACAATTCTAGTTATCGACGTGTTTATCTATATATTTTCCACAAATATATATCCGTTCAGTTTACTTTTAGAATTGGACTCGGTGTTAGCATTGAATCTCATAGTTCCATTTACATTTATTTTTGAATTGAATGATAATGACAACCAACATAAAATACTCAATATAATTGAGATTTGATACTAAAACCAAACACTTGTGGCAGAGTCCCAGTCGCGACTTTGCTAATGGAAGTCCTAGCAACTCTCACGGATGGCGCAAACAAATATCTAAATTATTACAGAACTTAACAGCCTTTGGAAATACAAATTCTCAGGCTCCAAGTCGTGAGAGTGCACGTTGGAACTACTCTTATTTTTCTACCGGTCCTCAGTGGCTTACTGAAGGCACGGATAGCTAAGAGTACGTGAGTTGCCCAGAGGTACTTTTTCTTGTTCTTATGGGCAGCTGAAAAAGATTCTAACTGCTAATTAATGAAACAGCATTTAACGATTTAACAAATTAACGTCTATTGTTTTTCTATACAATAATAAATGACAAATTAAATTAATGACTCAACAATAGCAGTTAAGTAAAGAATAGCGATTCTATCATAAACTAATTAATATAGCTAAGTGATGCATGTAAAACAGTATAAATGTACACTAATAATTATAATTACAAAACAAAATTAAAGCGGTGCATTTAAAGCAATTCAAAGGTGCGGCGATAAAATGGTAAAACAGTAATAACAGAAGTCATGTACAAGTAATTAAAAACCTGATGGCAACGTGGGGGTAAATCTAAATACACGATATGAACAACTAAAAAGGTAGGAATCTTAGGAATCTGCTATAGGCACGTAGCTCCATGATGCGCACTAGTATTACTGTTGCCGAATGTCTATTATAAACCGTGATGCGCATTGGCTAGAAGTATACACTCTAGTTATATGGGAAAGATGTTGGTTGTGATGTAGGCAAAGGAACAAGGATTATTCAGTATACATGCAATTCAGTGAACGAGAGTATGCTATATAAAGTCGCGTACCAAATGCGTTTAATCGCTGACGAATGTCGCTGGATTACTGCTGTATCGGCTGCTTTATGCTGAAGCTTGTAGTTGACTGCTGTTCTTGTTCAAACCAGAAAACTAAATTATTATGTTCAAAATCTCTCTATGGATGGAAGCCATCACACAACTTTTGCTCCATTATGGGTCTGTGTGTAACCAACCCCTCATCGTTTCTCGACCCGATATGATTTTTCCCTTCTTCGAGTGAAAACGTAGCAGTTTCCACACAACGAACAACCACACAGTGACGTGTAATATGTGTACAACAGCAAGCCACAACTAAACCAGCAGTGTATCACATATGCATGCTCCTATTCGAGTATACGCTACTCCTTCTTTAAATATTCTAATAAACAGTAAAGCTCATCTCTCATTATCAAGCGGTGGAACCCACGCAAGCGCGCAAGCTACTTAGCGCTGTATCGTGCGTTCTTTGCCTATATTCTAATGTTAATGTAACTAGATACGCGTTCGACTTTATGATGCAAGGCCGCCAGCATCTACAACATACATACATCAAAATAGCAGGTAATTTCGCGGGAATAAGAAGAGATGCGGCATATATCGCTTAAAGCTTTATAAAAAAGCCGCCGGTCGTAAAGAGGTAGCGGCTCTCATTGATTTAGATATATACGTCTCCGATATAGCCATCGAGTTTTCTTATGAATATCATTTTAACGTATATTTTTCGTTTGTCGGCTTTTGCAAGTTTAGACAGGAAATTTCATCCTACTACAATTCCCTGAATGTTCTTTAAGCTTTTACCCTTTTGGCGCTTAACAATCTGATTGGATACTATTTTTAAGGTATTATTGATGGAGGCATTTCTCTGTGAGATACTTTGATATTTTGACGCATCAAGCTATTATTTACACCGCTGGTGTGACCTACCACTTTTGGAAATTGCCACTACTTGCATTTTTACTAGAAAATCGTCAACAAGATAATGCAAATTTGATACTTAAAGTTTCTTAACGTATCAGGAAGAGACATTTGATTGGTCGGAAATATAACCTTTTTAAATATTTGGTAACGGAGGCTTGTTCCCAACTCCGCTCTTTAGCGGCAGACGCCGTCGAACGCCATCGAGTTATGCAAAACACTATAGCTCAACGGATGCTTCCCCTTGCTAGGAAATTCGCATAAAGGAGCCATCCAGGCCAGAAGCAAGAGAGACGCAATCAGAGTTGTTGCCTTTGGATGGCTGCAAGAACCCAATCGTGCCAGTTCAAAGCCTTAATTCTGATATAATACCTGGTCAATTCCTTTTGGTCAGCGAGAATGATCGCGACCAGTGTTGATCTGATCTTAAAGCGTTATAGTAAAGTTTAAAATATTGAAACAAGTTAAATCTACGAATAAATAAAAGAAGTAAACTAAATTCTTCGAAACGTCTACGAAATTAATAATAGGTTAAGTATCAGGCGACACATCTTCTGCTGAATCTTTCGATTCTCAATTAATTATCAAGTTCTTCTACTCTTATTCTCATATCATTTCCCATAGTCCTTAACATCGGCTCAAATTCTGGAGACCAACACAAGAAGAAGACGTTGCCTACTGAGCACTAACCGGTCGAGGGGACAAGGGACATCATCGACGCCAGTTTACGTACTTCGGCAGAGATCAAAATTCGTTCCGTCAACGCCAATTAGTAATCAATATCTACAGCTTTATTGTCCAATAGCAAAAAGTCAATTATCATACCGTTTCAATGCACTTCTAAATCTTCGCGCATGTATACAAAAATCCTACTACGATTGCGCATTGATAAAGTTCTACATTTGGCAATGCTCAATTCGACTTCATCTATGTATCATTCAACCAAGAATCATTTATTTAATCCAGTCAACTTCAACGCCGATAGTACAGTGGAGAAGTTCATTCCATAGCCGTACCCATAGATGAATAAATCTAAAACAATATAATATATACAATCGTCAAGCTTTATTTGCTTAATTATTTTGAATGGAAGAAGAGATATGGATCAGCTTATAAATTTTGAATTATATTTAGAATCAACATTTTAGTCATTCATTTAAAATCTAACTTGGAGGCATATTTTTGAAGTTATAAATATTAGAATAATAAACTAACCTATTGAAACTTGTTATTGCCTTTCCGTGTTTATCATATAAGAAACTAAGTACTTGATTATAAAATTAGAAAAACAACGAATTCCTAACCCAACCCTGAATCTCATGCACGAGCAATTTATGTTACAAACAGAATACAATATAAAGAACAGTATATTGGTCATAAACAAATTACGATCCTGCTTTGATTAATTCTGTAACAAGTAAACCGTATCAATATATATA